>BLFK01000759.1:1223297-1238297 GCA_014634185.1 Astreopora myriophthalma | reverse complement strand
ATTATCGTAAGCATTGTATTCACGGATCGATTCATGGTGTAATTAAATTCTGGATTTCTAGCAGTGTTCTCTTCCAGCAAAAAGAATAACTTCGTCTGAAATCAGTCCTCGATGGTAGCATTGGAAAAGAATATCTCTTGTCTTTCTGAAGGTGGTCATAACGAACATAAAACAAAACCATCTGCAACTGCCAGGCTTTCCCCAAGATGTGCCGTTACATCACTGACGTGACATGCTAACCCCGTTCTTGACTCAGTTTCTCCTCGACCATTTGACGTGAACAGGCGGGGAGGATCGTGGCGCGTAACAAGCGCTTCGCGCTCGCCTCGTGATTGCCACCTCTCGCTCGAAATCGAAAAAAGAGGTTACAAATAACGCCTGTTCTGCAGGTTATGACAAGAACGTCTCGTGCTTAAGCTCCCTCATATTATCCCTAAACAGATTCTCATTATAAGTCAGCAGTGTGGTTTTCTGCGGACGTAACCGCACGTATTGAATGCTGTCTTTTTAAAAAATGCCTTTACAGGGTAGTGTGGGGTAGGGGGAAGCTCTAATCTGGTAATCTCTTAATTGGTACAAGCATTGTTTCATGCACCGCGCATTTTCGCGAAGTCCACCGAATAACACTCTCAGGCCTCATAAATTCTGAGTCTTTCTGACCAAGTTGGTGATTAATTAAAGTGCCTCTTGAACGAATATCGGTGAATACACGAGCCTCCGCGAGTAATCCTGTAGTTCATCCATACTTGTACTTTCAATGGTCCATATGACCTGTAGCTTCTTTTGTTATCAGGGCTAAGGCGGGCATTGTTTGTGTTGTATCAGCTATAGATTGTTTCTTTATCCAATCAATGACCGTTTCTGGACAGCTACAGGTTCTCCAGACACTGTCATTGATCGGAATACAAGCGTAAGTGTGTCTCTTTATCACGGTTGCCTAGCATTATAAAAAAAACACAGCAATTGATACAGGAATATTTAAATATAATCTTACTTAAAACCATGCCGCCTTTCACTCCGGAAGTCAAGGCTTTCATAAACCAGTAATACGCGACCAATCAAGCGATATCTACGGCTTACCTTAGACTAATATAGTTAAAGTCGAAGCTCTCTCTCACCGTGTAAGGAAAGCGGACAGCTCTTTGTTGAGCTTCTCCCAGGGGGCGTCCTTGTTCCCTTGAAGAATTTGCCTGTGTTCGCTTGTTCCCGAAATTAATTCCGAACTTTTTCCCGGGTTTTTGATCCCTAAAAGGGTTTGTGTTCCCTTGTTCCCTGAGATATTTTCTCTTTGTTCCCCTGTTCCCCAGTTAAAATTAGTCATGTTCCCTTGTTCCCCCAAACCCCTGGGAGGGACTCTTTGTTACAAAACTCTGTAATTTCACATTCCTGCAAACGCCCGGTTTCCGTTACGGATACCTCATTTCCCTTCCATGAGGTGCCCACTTAGCGGAGCTTCTACTTACTTCCATCTGGAGGGGTCTCGATAAAAGCCAACAATTTTGACGCAGGCTCGTGTCTTTGTTTCCCGACTAGTAAACATCCTTATACCCGACCAAACTCTCCTGAGTTGTTCTGGGATCTTCCGCGCGGAAATAAAAATGTATTTCTCAATATTTTATTCCACCTATTCTGCTCCCGGCCGCATAATGACTGAAAGTAGTACTACCTCTGTACCTCTGTGTCTGCTAAGATCAGTTTAACTTCAAAAGTGATCAATGCGCAACGCCAGGGCCATGATAACAAGAAACATGAGAACCGAAACTAATTACAATCGACCAAGAAGAAATGAGTAAACAAATGGAAGGCCTCGAACTCTTGATGTGGGCAAATATCTTTAAAATAAGGTTTTCCGCAACTAAATCGGTCAAAAGATGGTTGTGCACAAGTAACTAGGCATATTCTCTTTTGGTAAACGACTAGACTGAACAGAACACTAAGCTTTAATTCCCATGAATATGGCCAGCGCCCAAGCTGCAACGTAGAACTGAAGCGCCCCCATAACACATATCAAATCTCTTTCATATCAGCGTCATTTTATAATTAAGGCAAATAATACGCACAGATCCGAAAGCGAGTGTGTACGCAGATAGTTTCACTGGGCTCTTGAGAGAACTTCACTGATTCTACCTGCGTCGCTCTTTAACCACCACAAATCTCCACACCAGGTTACGGAAGTATACATGCCCAGAAACAAAAAATCCCTTCATGAGGAGCCTCATTCAATTGTTCTTCAACAAGTTAGTCCCAGTCGAAGAAAGCACGTGAATGAAAATCATCGTCGAAACGATTTACATGCAACACACGACTTGATGGAATGTGAAGCTAAACAAATAATGCTATCACTTAACTGAAGCAAGGCCTCTGAAAGATGGATAAAGATATGCCGAGCAGAGTTGCAGATGATCAGTATAGTTTCCTCACCTGACTGGGTAAACTGAATGAAAACCAGTGTTAGGAAAGCAAGCAGAATTTTAGCCATTATGACTTGGTGTGAATATTTGCAGTTTCGGGTAATGACTCAGTTCAGACAGCGCCCAGATGGCCCTGTGCCAATGTCAGTCTTTTATGAGGGCCCATTAGGGGGTTTTCCGTGAAACGTGATTGGCTGTTTTGAATTGCCGTGACTCGTGACCGATGTTTTATACAACTTGGATGACAACTGATATTCGAACAGATCATATATCGTACTGCCAAGGTATGAAATTCCGATTTCACGGAAATCGATCGCATCTCGGACTATTGACCATCCGATCAGGTTTTCTATCGTGTAATCGATACTGAAGAATGTATATAAACAATAGCCTCCATTTGGCGCGAAAATATGCTCGGATATTTGTCCGTAAAAAACAGTTTTCCGAGAGCGAAGCTCGAGGAAAACTGTAAGCTTCGAGGAACGGATAATGTCCACGGACAAATATACGAGTATATTTTTAAGGCCAAATTGAGGCTAGTGTGTTTATTATCCTTCAAATATTTTCGCGGTTTGAAGTTTTGAAAAGTGGGGAATATCACTTGGGGAATATTTAACAATTAGACCCGTAGCCCGAAATGGGCTCCGTTGCTAAGCAGCGTGAGTTCAAATCTGTCGTGGACAAAATTGTACCCTGGTCCCAGCGGTTTTTCTTTGTTTTCCAGGGACAAATTGCAGCCGCCAAGCGGCGGCAACGAACCGCGAAGCGGTGAGGGAAGACAAACCCACTGGTTTCGGTCGCTGCGAATCTAACTTCCATGTGGACGACAACTGTCAAACGCTTCAGACTCAATCCTGCCATCACGTGCTCGTCAGCCGTGTTACCGTCCAGTGGTCTCCAGTAAGTAAACAAATAATGTACTTTATAAAAAGGTGCCATGGTATGAAATGAGGAAGAATTCACAATGTTAAGGTTTTCAAAAACGCAAGATCTTTTTTGCAATTTCATGTTATTTACGGTTACGCGTGAAATGAGAATATTGATTACCGTGATTCGTTATTTCTTATAATTAATAGTCGTGAATCGAGCGAAGGACCCCCCTTCCCTTACGGCCACTCTTTTATCCATGCAGACGAGGTAACAGACGTTGTGTAAACTTTCTTTAAAATGTTTTCTTACGGCTCGTACTGTGACATGTGTTCGCCCTTTGTGCCCTTAACGAGTACAGTTTTCATTTTTATTCGTGGATACGCGTGTAGTTGTTTTGACTTTGTCAAAACTAGTAATTAGGGACACCCCTTGCGGTAGTTTTATGTTGTGTTAAGTTTCTTCGTGTCGGTTGTATAGTGTTACCTCGGTTATTGCGTTTCTATCGTTGTGATTGGTTCCCTCAATCTCGGTTATCAGCTCATGTGCCGTACGACCTAATATGGAAACTGACTGCGCCAATTAATGCCAAGCTGAAAATTTTGCGCAGGTGGGCAAAATGAATTCTATAATGAAATTTAATAAAACAATTATCCGCACAAGAAAGTACGCATCCTACGCATCCAAGTTATGATAACACCGCTGGACTCACGCTTGCTCAAAATCGAGCTAGGCTGTCTGCATACTACAAGGGAACCACAGGGAACCACAGGCAACCCAAAGATTACTGTGCTGCTCGCCTGGGGGCTCGCAGCAATTACCTTGTCTGTCATGTTTGGTCGTCTTTTTTCCTCAGAAGCGCGGTGTTTTTTTGAATGATTTCGAAATCGCCTATGACGACGACTCGTTTAGTTTCAAACACAAAACACATTTCAAATTTCCGGACTGGGTTTTTTAGCACTAAGAATTCTGATCGATATTCCTCCTGCTGCCCAATTTCCATCTTGTAAGCGCTTATCTTTGAAAACAGACTTTAAGACACAAATAAAGGCTTTAACAACCCCAGTTCCGCGTACTTAGCCCGGTAAGAAATCGGCCTTGGCTATGCCTCGGCTTTATGCAGTATACACGGTCTGAAACAATACCCGCTTGAGGACCCGGGAAAATCAACCTAATTCCCCAGGAAAATCAACCTAAAAACAGCTCGGTCTATGAAAACGCCTTGGTTATGGGCTCCTGGGGACGTAGATCCCGGCGTTGTGCTCTTGGCCTTGTGTGAGTGATCTCATGGTTGGGTGGGAAATTCTCGGAGATACTACTAGTTGCATAAGCTACTCTAAAATCCGAGGGAAAATGAAGCTATGATTCTGATTCTGATGCTGAGTATTATGATTCCCGCTTGATAAACGTGCACAAACCGGGAAAACCCTTGTTCTGATCTCATCATCGTTACAACAACAGCGACAACAATCGCACAGATAGAATTTAACTCTACCACAGCGTTTGTGGCGATCATCGACATAATATGGAAGCAACCCTTCAACGTCCACAGTTTTCCGCGCTGTTCATGCGCTTCGACGTTTTGCACGGGACTGAGAACTGAAGACCCTAGCAGTCCCGCCGAGCGCAAAGGCTGTTGTTATAGGAAGGCAAGTGAGCTTGTCCTGAATAGAAACGTGGGAAGAGAATCGTTTCTGATTGACTGATGCGTGTTTTGATAAAAGTCATGATTGATGACATCTGTCAATAAAGTAGAAAATTCGTATATTACGAAAAGAAGTGGAAATTTATATTAGTTCAAATTGGAATTTTAGTTAGTTTAGTTTTGAAGTCCCTCAGTTGCATTCATGCAGATTCATGTGATTACCAGAACAAATTGCATTAAATTTTTATTAGAGAGTCAGAAGAAAAAGGACCATGTGCAGTCAACTAAAAGATCTCCTTTTTCCAATTCATTCTCCATCTTGTAATTGGTCACGTAAAGAAAATAATGTAAGACATCCTGCATGGCAGCGTCGTCAAAAATTGTCATGGAAATTTTCAATAAATCAACCGGGAACAAAAGCGTGCCACGTAATTTCTACGACAAGACAGCCTCTCTTTCATCGTTTCATGTGGAAGAACAACAAACTCTTCAAGACTGCTTTATACTTTATAAAATATGGGGTTTTTTGTCGGTTTCTAATTAAATGTTTGTGTCCCTATCAACTTAAAAATATCGTAAATCAAAACTTTTACGATCCAAGAATCTAATTAAGTCATCAGTAAGTTTTAGACGGCTGACATGAAAATTGGAAAAGTAACTCGGAAACGATAACATTATTTTATCAGATGACAAGTCCACGGAAGAAAATACAGTTTTTGACACCATTAGATCGGGTAGATGTTGTCATTTAGTTGCAAACTGTGTTCATTATTGTAATTGACTCATACACCTACACCTTAATGCTTCTCAGAGGAGACACTGAAAGATAATTTAAACCGTAATGCGTTCACACTAGAGCAGACGTTTTCGGATTCCACGGTGAATGTTGCTAAGTTCATCTCAAACGGAAAACAATGTGTTTGGATTTGTGGGGCATTGTACGCTACACAGTGCTCAGATTCCTACCTGTTTACATTATAGGCTACGAGGAATCCTAAGACAACAGAATACTCTAGAAAAAATCTCAGCCAAAATGGAAAGATATGTTCAAATTCCGAAGTTAAAAGGTCGTAGTGCGACCGGCAAATATAAACACATTTAACTCAAACAATGACGAATATGGAAGGCGATGTGAGAAATAGAGAGAGATTAGGATGGTTTTTACGTGAACTAAAATGTCACATGTACCAAAACGATTAATTGCCAAAGTTAATTCCCTGAAACTGAGCCATCAAAAGTTCCCGGATTCTTGGAAGAACTCGTTACCTAAAAAAAATTATTCCGGATTCACAATCAAATGTCAACTCTGGTTTCACTCGATGAATTTCCGGATTCGTGACGTACATTATCTGAGAACTTTTACACCGGATCCACGTTTGTGTGTAAACAACAAGTCGAATCGGGTATCAAAACTCTCCTGATTCGTCACAAATCCGGAAAAGTTTGTTCTAGTGTAAACGTAGCCTCACTCACTTCTTAGAGATATTTCAAATGCAATTTATGACATACGTCAATTGCTAAACATATGCTGAACTGACATATGTTTAGCCGGGGGTGCTGAACATACGCTCTTGTAGTTTGATAACAATCATGGTGCATTCCCTAAGAAATTATCCTCTCTCTGTTGTTCTCTTACAAATATGTCTGATCTCGTGCAATGTTTTGTCCACCACAATAAGTATTCCCGGGGCAATTTTCACGAGGGAAAATTTTAGATTGAGGGGACACACGATTAAATCTTTCGTAACTCGAAGCCAAATTTTGTGCGCTCAAGGCTGCCTTGCAAACGCACGCTGTCACTCGACAAATTTCAAAGATGTACATCACCATGGTCAACTCGCTGGTCTATGTGAGTTAAACTATGAGCAGTCACTGGACTCGAAGCGTCTGGAAAACGATTTGCATCATGAATACGGATTTACTTACGCAAAATACCCTAAGGATGCTTTGGTAAGTTGAACTTTTTTCAATTTATGTTCAAAAAACATCGGCGCTTTGTTTTCTCACAGAAGAAGAGAGTTTGAATGATTAGTCCACCACGGCTGTTGCTTTCATATAAAGGTATCAAGTTTGCTATTGTAACCAACAATTTGGAACTGAGGTTCAGCGACTGACGGTTCGTTTTAATTTGCAAAGTTTCACGTTATTCGGCGTACTCTCCTAAGTTATGTTTTGAGGATTCAAAGTATTACCTTAGTTTTTCTGAATTTGAGCCTATTGTAGTACATTCAGCAAAATTGTGTTACGGAAGCGAGGAATTACAAGTAAAGGTGAGAGACTGATTTTTTAACTTTTAGAGCGCATGCGTTGGGCTTGTTACTTCCAAGCTCCTTCCAAGCTAACCGACTCATCTCTGTGCAGTACATATCACATACATTTCTGCGAGAAGCATATCTTAAGCATTCAGAAAGACTTTGGGGACAGAGAACAACAAAACTTACCCCGGGTAAGTTTTGTTGTTCTCTGTCCCCAAAGGCACATTTTTTGCATCTAATCTCGATTCAGAATCGGGTAAACATACGAAATTATTTATATTTTTTTACACTATGTAGCAGCATGCACACTTACGCATATCATGGCTTCTCTTTGCGTATGGTTCCTATTCACTACAATTTGATTTCCGCGCGCACAGTCATAAACGAAATAAAAATACTTTCGTCTACTTTCGTCTGCTTTAAAAAACCTTTAGGAACTTTTCCGCAATTGAACACAGTTTAAGCACTGACTGGATGCTGAAATTTATTGAACGCGCATTGCGACAATCTCAAGCCCAACGTGGCTTAGGCTGCGGTCAAGTCTTCTTTCTTCGTGTACAAACCCCTACCATTATGATAATCGGACAGCTGTTTTCGCCAGCTAATTTCAAACCTTTTCTGTCACTTGACTCAAAAATCAACACATTGGTCATTTTAATTTAATTAAACTTAGATTTACTCGCAGAATTTCGTTTAATTTGACAAGAAGCCAGACTTCATCGGAAGAGGATGTTAATTGCAATGTAATAAACAAGTTGCCGTGGAAAAATGAAATCATTTAGGCTCAATTATTATTTTCAGTTGTCCCAGACTTTCATAACCGATGCCGGAAATACTAAAAAGGGATGCTATTTTAAATGAGACGAACGTCAATTATTGACGAAAACGAAAGATAAAAAGTGACATACAATACATCTGAATTTCCAGTGATTTGAAACTTCAGCAGTGAACCCTTTTGCCCATGCGGTGCGCCTACAAAACATACGGAAACAAAATCTACGATGTAATTAATATTATAATAATAAAATTTTATATAATAATATTTGTGTAATAAAATCATGATAATCACATATAAAATCATATAACAAATGGAATATTAAAACTATGATAAAAATGTTATGACATTGTTCTTTTTACAAGAGCCATTAAGGTGTTTCTAAAACGATCTGTGTTACATCTGGGAATTGAAAAATGCCTATTGTGCCTGAGTGAATTCACGGACTTTTGTGGTGCGGACAATAGCTTATGAAGACGAGAGATCTTTTTTTTTTCTTTTTGCACGCTTGAGATCAAGAACGATTTAGTTTTGAGAAATAGACAAATCTCTTCCTTTAAACGGCTAGGCTCGCAGAGCTTAAGAATGGCTAAGAGGCAAGCAAAAATTCTCTCATCGACAAGAGTAAATGTGTGGCAAAGAATTGAGTCTATGTAGCAACTTGGCAAGCTGACCTTAAGCCAGGGAGCCCTGGCGATACAATGAGCTTTAATAGAAGTTATTGTCATGTTCTCCTCTACACTTGAAATTCAGCTGAAAGAAACGAGCGAGAGAAAAAGAGAGGTTTAAAAGAAAAGCCGGAAAAGAAAAGGAAAGAGACTCTCTAGCAAAAAGGAATGGCACCAGGAGCGCCACAAAACAACGGTCGCAATGAGAAAATAATCGTGATGCGCGTTTATTTTAAATTTGAGAGCGGTTCGTGGCCGTCCTCTGCACAAAAGCAGCATGAAATTATCAAGTTCAAGTTTTTGCCAAGAACGTGAGCACAGGAAGGTAGATCTTTCGTTCTCTACCCAGTTCACCGGATGCGCGGTAACGAAAACTCTAGAACGCGAGTTCAAAAAACTAGATCAAAAGCCTTTGTTTTATAACATTAGCCGTTCACACTTTTTCAAAGATCCTCGACTTAAAACAACTACTTTAACACTTGAAATTCCTCAGTAAAACTCGGTTCCTAAATTAAAGGTTTAAGAACTGAACCATCGTATCGTATATCGAAGTCAAAACTTTCTTTCTTGAACAAAAATGTACATGCAACCAGAAGACAATTTATAGAAAACTAGCCAAAACACGTGAGATAAAGAATTTTTAGGCTAACACTGTCTGGAACGAGACCTAAAAAAGAAACAATACTGAAATTATGGAA
The DNA here is from genome assembly GCA_014634185.1 of Astreopora myriophthalma. Taxonomy (NCBI): domain Eukaryota; kingdom Metazoa; phylum Cnidaria; class Anthozoa; order Scleractinia; family Acroporidae; genus Astreopora; species Astreopora myriophthalma. The sequence goes on along the minus strand of BLFK01000759.1, from coordinate 1,228,978 downwards.
AAGCTTCCATACAAGACTAACAAGGAGTATTTGAAATCGATGGAGCGTGCATGTGTACACTGCCATCGGATATATCGGATACTTCGTCCAAATCGTACAACTTGATCGTGAACTGGATGGCGCCAATATCTGATTGGTTAATCGTTGGCTTTACCATGGTTGCTGCTTAACCAACCAACATTACACAATACCCCATAGCTTAATCCTGTAAACATTGGGGCGTCCAGAATGGTTTCATTGCACGGGACATTTTGACAATCTGAGTAGGTTTTGTATGGTTGTATTTTAGGATGACTGTCGATGGAAAGGATGTCAAAATAACGGCTTTTGCGTCCTACAAGGAAACACTCGCTCCTGTGTTTGTGAGATTCCGTGGAAAGGGAAATTCTGCAAAACTAAAATCAGTGAGTCTTTCTTAATGAAGTCTATAGTTAAATTTTGGTTTAAGCCCATCTTTGTATAACAGAACTAACTTGATTCTGATTTTATGCCCAATGTTACGGACGATATGACGTAAAGACGACAACGGCAAAACGGTGAACATTGGAAGCGATCTTAACAACAACAGCGACATGAACGCGACTCACGAACAACAACAAAAACACACAGACCAAAGCCACAATTGCGTCAGACGTCGTCGTACCGATTTCATTGCCGTTATTTTGGACATGACGGCAAAGAAATGTACCAAAATGTAAAACCCGCGCAGAGCGTGCAGAGCCATTGTTTTTGCTCACTAAACCTATTGTTTTGTGGCGTCCTCGTGACCGCCGGCTTCGTCGTTTCGTAAGCTCCCTATTGTGATTCATCAACCCAGGATTTAGACTAATATGTAAGGTGTTTTGGGCGAGAATATTAACCCGGGGATGAGGGGCACTTAGCCCGGGAGGGAAGCCTTATGCGTCGTATAAATGGTTTCTAATTTTCATTATCAGCGCTTTACAAGTTTACCACTCTTGGAGCTACAGGACGAATTGGCCCAAATAGTAGTGTGGGTTATAGCAGTGCCGGACTACGGCACGTTCACGTCAACGATGGAATTCAAGAGTGGAAGGTGCCACTCACCGCAAAGTTTCGTGTGGAGGCTTGTGGGGCATCAGGAGGCAACGGAAACTCACACAAGGGAGGCAAGGGCGCGAAAGTCAGCGGTATACTTCAACTAGATAGAGGTGATAACCTGAGTATAATTGTTGGGCAAAAGGGTTCATCTCCGAAGAAGAATGGCTTTCCTGGGAGTGGAGGTGGCGGAACATTTGTGTTTCATTCCGCAAAGCCCTCGGATCTTATTCTAGTAGCCGGTGGGGGTGGGGGAGGATTTCGCTTCGACGGCTTGGCCGGAAATGATCAGCAGGGTGGCAGCGGGAATGCTTCTGGAAGCAATGGTACCGGAGGCCTAGTTTGTCCACTTGATGATCCAAATTACCCCAAAGAGCAATACTCTGGATCTGGGGCTGGCTATAAACAGGATGGAGGGTGCTACAGCTTGCTGAATGGAAATACCTGTGCAAAAGAGAATTGCAAACAAGGAGGGAAATCTCTCAACCAGATGTTTACCGGTGGGAAGCATGGTCCGACAGGCTGTGAGGGTGGCTTTGGTGGCGGTGGCGCTTGCGGTAACGTTTCTCCAGGGGGAGGGGGTGGGTATACAGGGGGTGGGGTAGCAAGAAATCGAGAGGCTGGAGGGGGTGGGTCATACATATTTGACCACACATGGAATGTGACTAAAGGAGGATGTGATGAAGGGGATGGATATGTTTCTTTTGTTATTCAAGAATAATTTTTAGTTAACTTAAGCCTTTGATTTACTCGGTGTACATTTTTTCTCAATTTGCATGCAGCTGTTTTTAAGGAGGGAGTTTGCAGAGTCTTTGCACTCCATTTCCGGCAATATATAACAATCAGAATTACTCTTGGTATCGTTCCCTTCTTAAAAAGGAAAAAATATGTCTTATCGTTGTCATTACTTTTAAATTGCAAACTAAAGGATAGCTGCCTCTATGAGCTTCCTTTATTCCCTAAAAACCCTCTGCGACACAATTTCATCGTCAAGATTTCAATATGTAGTATCAAAGTGAGTTAAAGTCCTAAGCGGAAGTGAGATTCCACGCAGACTCTTACAATATATAAAAAAAATTCTTTACCTATTTATCTACCTACCTACCTACCTACCTAACATTTGATCAGATAATAGCAACGCTAAATTTAGCCAGACTGACTGAGCCGCCGATTACATGGCGAATTTCAGCCCGGCTTTCTGAACAAACGCCTCATTTTAAAGAATATAGCGATTACATGAACAAAGTTTCGGAGGTAGCCGGGCTAGAATTTTAGGTCCGCCAAACGGGCTGAGAAAAGCCACGTAATTGCTAACTTTTTCAGCCCGGACCGTGTGAGGAATTTTGTGGATGTGCATCTTTGCGCGGGATAACGGGGACGTGGGCTCCTCTCACTTCAAGTGAATAATGTATCCCAGCAAATTTTCCCATTTAGTTTACACTTCGCGCCCGGGCTGAAACTAAGCTAGTAGTAATCGCAACAAAATTTCAGCCCGGGCTGAAACTCGTCATGTAATCGAGCCCAAACGGAGGTCTTTTCACCAGGAAATTCTCTTCTTAGATAACTTGCTTTGCATTCAGTAAAAGTCCGGCGAAAGTACACGGAAACGGTGAGGGCGACAGCAACATGAAGTGAATATGGCCCGTATCGCTTTTCTAAATTTATCGTACCTCAAGGCGTATATCAAGGGATTTAAGAGCGAACTCAACAACCCTGAAAATCTCACCCAGTCGCCAGGAGTTTGCAGATGCTGACAGGTTTGCTCCGAGGCCAAGTAAAGTATATTCTCCATTACAAAACAAGGTGTCCAGCAAAGAGCAAAAGCGCCCACAAAAAGAAAAACTGAGATGGCTATGCGCCTTTCGCGCTTGCGAACGTTTTCAGTGAAATTGTCACTTCCTAACAGGCTCTGTCGCTCCGTTAAAGAACTGTTCTCCAGGTCTTGACGGATACACTTTCGCACCAAGTAAAAAATCCGTGAGTAAATAAGAAACATCAAAACCATGGTTGGAATTCCGACTGCGTTTGTGATTATTACTCTGTACTCCGTCTCGTTTCTATTGAAACAGGAGAGAAGTGACACGACCGCTGCTAGAAGCCATATGTAGACAATAGATAGTTTCGGATGTGAGTAAACCAAGAACTCTTTGCTTTGAAGCGGAGCCTCCACCATTATGTATCTCTCAAATGCAAGAGTCAGCATGGTCAAGGACGATGCAACCATCGCAAAATACAGAGAAGTGTAACTGACAAAATACAAAGTACAAGACGGAATAAAATGAAGCAGACCCAGCAGCAGCTCACTCGGAATTCCCACGATGAGGTCACATACCGCCAAATTCAAGATGAGGTAATTCGGAATGGTCTTCAGTTCTCTGTAAGGGTCCATCACAATCGCGATCACGACCAAAGAATTTCCACAGACGGTGAGGAAGGACAAAGTAAAGGCTGCCACGGCCACGCCCTCAGGAACAGAATCCCTACAGTTTGTCGAGTTACCTGCTAAAAAGTAAAAGGGACGTTTAGAAAACGCACAACGAGTTCACAAATGGGTTTACAACTACTGACAGCACAACTTCCGTCTATATATACTGTGAGCAGCCAAATGAACTCTGAAGAAGTTTAATGGTTGAATACTCTTTTTTAGACCACTGAAAATACAAAGCCAGTGTTTATTCCACTGCACAGCAAATAAACCAATTGCGATATTCTAAAATTCAACTTCAAACAATAAACACCACTTGGAGGCTCCGGGGAATAAAGTAAGGATTTGTACGAGTTTTTTCCCCGGAGCCTCGAGATGGTGCCTTTTGTCTAAGAGTCAATATTAATATATCGAAATTGGCCTATTGCAGAAACAAGGAGGGGGTCTGTAGAGGTTCACTGAGACTGGGAATGGAAATACTACGAAAGGTGGTTTGTGGGATTATAATAATCATAATAATAAATAGTAATTTCCAAAGCGCCATTTGCCAAGGGTCCGATGACGCCCTACAAAAAATTGCTATTAAATTAGATTAATAGTAGAACTAAACAACGAATTCTTAATAATAACAAACAATAATGAAAACTTACAGTCAAGTTATTAAAAATTCCAAATAAAAATTCAAAAGTCTTAATAAACAAAACTGAACTACTTTAAGAACCCAAGTGTTTAGCTTGGATTTAAAAGTCGAAAGAGATACACATGGTCGTAGTTCTAGCGGAAGACTGTTTCAGAAGGTGGCAGCGGATACTGCAAAAGATCGACCACCATATGTTTTAAGATTATACCTACAATAAGCGCCAAAAGGGTTGAGACACTTTCCCCTTTTAAGGAATCCTGGACAACTCCCTCCGCCAAAAGCTTTTCATCTAACCCCCTCCCCCCTTATCAATGTTGTTTCCTTATCGCCAACACTTCCTTTTTCTATTACCAACATTGTAAGGGGGGTGGCGGGGGAAAGTGGGGGAGTGCAAGTGGAAAATGTAACGTGAAGGTGATTTTTTACTAATTGTGGTCTTCCCAGTTCAGTGTCTCAACTACTTTTGTCGCTTATTGTAGGTACGCTAAGTAGATCATAACTAGATGATCTCAGTATCTTGCCAAGCTTGTAAGGCTTTATGAGTTCCGTGATGTAACTGGGCGCAGCATCATGAAGAGCTTTAAATGTAACCACAGCTAGCTTGAAAATAATTCTTTGCTCAAAAGGAGGCCAGTGAAGATTTAAAAGTAAGGGTGTGACATGATGAAATTTACTTGTTGAGTGAATAAGTCTTGGAAAACAGTTCAAGACACGTGGTAAATCACGTGGAACACATTTAAGTTGACCATTCACAAGTGAATTACAATAATCCACCTTGGGCGTTATGAAGGCATGAACCAGTAGACACAGCACCCTGGCGAAGAGCAGGAGCGTCCAGTGATCTTCACCACTGTGTTCATTCGCCAACACTGGAGTAGACGTCGCTATTTTTGGAACGACATTTCGCGCACTAAAAACCACAGGCTAGCACGTTCATCTAATCAAATGGCTTTGGCATGTCAGCCATTGACAGCTAATTGTTATGCCACGTTTTTATCCTACAGCGCAGAACGCTTGCAACCATGGCAACAACTTTTCGCGGAATTTCAAAAACTAAAACTAATCTCGTTTACTCCAGCGCTGGTGACCCTGGGATCCTACAGAAAGCGAATCAGTTGGAAACACTCTAAAAGTTTGTCACGACAGGAAATGAGTCTTATCCTGACACAATCTCGTAGCCAGAGTCCTCGGACTCTTCGGTCAGCGGGTGGGCACCCGGAGAGACTCTGGGATAATAGACGCCATCTTCCCACAAAATCTGGGACGGTTTCTGTGCCGGCACTTCTGAAGTAGTAAAGTAACAGCCAATCAAAGATTTCGAATTTTTTCGATTATCCCAGTCTCTCTCCGGGCGCCCATCCGCTGACCAAAGAGCCTGAGGACTCTGGCTACGAGATTGATCTGACATCGACATTCAATGCACATTTGAAATAGGACTCGTTAATTGCACATCACGCAATCTCTTCCGGACAGTGTTACCGAGATTCCGATTGGCTCATTTTTTCATTTCGTAGAAAGGACTTGCCAGTTTACGAGGACAACAAGCAAGGACGTATTTGA
>BLFK01000759.1:1200797-1218297 GCA_014634185.1 Astreopora myriophthalma | reverse complement strand
TTGAATGGACCTGAGCTGCGAGTACGAAAGGGATCTGTTACATATGGTCTAGGGGCCGACATTTCTCTCCCTCACTGCCTATCGGGGATAGGTATCCGAAAGTGGCGTGTATAAGCGATCCGCGGGCCGAAATCTCGGGGAGACTCGTCATGGTACACCGCTCAGGCTTAAATGTCCAGAGGTACCGCTACCGGTTCGAATGTTTTTATTTTTTTCTTTTTTTTTTTAATTTTACTAGTTTTTAAATTAGGTATTTAGTGTAAGCATGTGCAGTTACCCTTGTGCTTGTACGTACCTAATGTACGTACCACTTGGGAGACACATTGTCTACATTGAAATACTTGAAAGAGCTTGAAAAACACCGTGGCAGCCGAGAAAGACCGGCAGTTGCGTCAATAAAGGAAATTCTTGCACGATGTTGTTGTTTTCCAGCGAAAACAGGTACCGCGTTTTGAGGTTTGCTACCGTTTTTTGCCGTTCTCTGCCATTCTAGAACGTCAAATGACCAAATCTCAAGTTTAAAGGAAAACACGTGCACACGACGGACAATTTCGATTTTCTTTCATAATTTGAACACCGTTCCTCCCAATTCGGTTCCTAGATAGTTCGGATGGTAAGTAGAAGTCGGATGAACTGGAATATTGAAGAAAAACTCTGGAAAACGTAAAGTTGCAGTTTTAAATGGCGCTTTCATGGACGTCACCGTTGTAGATCTTAAAGTCTCCATTGGGTACATTGAAATACTTGAAAGAGCCACGTAGAGAACGTAAGGTGTAAACCCGTGGCAGCCGGGAGAGACCTGCAGTTGCGTCAGTAAAGGAAATTCTTGCGCGATGTTGTTGTTTTCCGGTGCACTGAACCAAGGCAAAAATGCGACCTTGGTCAAGTGTCGAATTTTTGGCGATTAACGAACCCCTTGTGAAGAACAATATTGACTGATGATGCCTAAATATTATACTTTTAAATAGATACATTTATCATGATTTAAGGATACTGAAATTAGCGAAATAAGTACCCTGCAAGCAGAGGCCCTTCGACCTTCCTAGATAAGTCGGGAAGAGGAAGGAACCTCTGCCAACCGCCTCGACTTTTCCTGTTGAGCATGCGTTAAATTCAAAGGTAACCGAGCGTCAGTCAAGCGGGACCAGTAATTAATTATTAATTTATTAATAATTAATTATTACATTTTTGCGAAAATCTCTCTGAAAGACACGCCGTAACGAAAAAAAATGTCCTCACACGCAAAAGATAGTTTACACTTTTCAAATGAAATATGTTTTTGTATAAAACAAAATTTCGTAGCTTTCTGCTTTCGCCGTGACGGAGGAAATACCCACGTGAGCAGCTGTAGGCGTCGGTATAGGACCTAACCAATCAGAGAGCCGGATATGGCCCACGTGACCCCCCTCTAGCCAATCAGCGCTCGATGCATCTCATTAACGGTCCGCCATTTTGAATTGAGGGGTTATGCGGAATCCAAATATGGGCATGAGGCCCAAAGAAGGGCAACAGAGTAGTAAAGGCAAAAAGCAGGGTCTCCTACTACGAAGAGGGGTCTGACACCCCGGACATGGCGTCACGAAAACCGGAAGTCACGCTCCAAATGAAGTAAAAAACGCATTTTTAATAAAAATAAACTTATGTACAAATGGGAACGTGGGGGGACTCTGACCGAGTCCCCGTCCCTGGATTTTTTAAAAAACAACGACTCTTTACAATTTTGTTCACGGCTCCTCCTCTTCGTCCGTGTACGGGGGCGTGTCCAACCACACGAACCCGTAGGTCCCGTCATCCGTGGAGAGGGCGTCGTCCTCCTCTGTCTCTGACACGAGGACCGTGTCCCCACCTTCACTGGCAGTGTCCGAGGGGAGGGTGCTCGCAGGGTCCAGGTTCACGTTTCCCGTCTGCGTCCCGGCGTCGGTGGTGACGCTGGCCGTATCCCCACCCTCACTCGCTGCGTCCGAGGGGTCACCAAGCTTCACCAGATTGGCGCGGCAATGCGGGCAGGTCCAGTCACGTTTGTTGAGGTCGCCGTATTGCGTCACGCAGAACCGCGTCAGACACAGGATGTGCATCCATTGGTGGCAACAGGGGATTTTGGCTGGTTTCCAGAGGTGCACGGCCCAGGAGCCGGTGTCGGAGGCAAGCTTGTTCACGGCAGACAGGCGGGCCAACAGCTTCAGGGTCGGCACGTAGGGTACGCTGTAGTGCAAGCACACCAGGCAGGACTCTTGCTGGGTAGCCGCCATGTTGGTTTGGGAGGGGCGCAAGCGGGGTGCTCTCTTATACAGGCTGGGCAAGGCACGTGACCCGACCCGAGCCGACCAATCAGACCCGACTTTTTTAAAAAACCTCTCTGGAGGGGGGATAGGGGGGTATCCCCCCAACAGACCCCTCTCGGCCACGTGACACATCTCTGGGCGCCCATTGGTCGACACGCCCTCGATAAAAGGGGGAGGCCCGAGAGACGCCCCCCATTCCGAAACCATGGAGAGTTGGTGGGACGTGCTTCCCCCCGAGATCCAAGACATGATCCTCAACCTACGAGCCCGGTCCGAACACCGTGAAAAGATGCGACTGGAGGTCCGAGAGCTGAACGGCCTCACTGTGTGCCCCTACAAGAGGTTGGCCCTGGTTCCGTACACCAACCCACCCTACCATGACCACCCCGGAATAGTCCGCTGTTCCCGGTGCCGGATGTTCCATGACGTCGGGAGCCGCTGGCTCTACATGGAGCCGCTGCCCCGTATGGTGGACGTCCCTTACATCGTCCCCGACCCGGACCGTTTTCCTCAGTGACTGACTCAGCCCCACCCTCAGACCTGGACCGTCCCCGGACAAGCCTCGGGGGTCTCTTGAGACCCCCACCTTACATGCTAGGAAAGGCACGACCACACAGTTATGAATCACAACAACAAATTTAATACAACTTTTCCTATGTACAATCAAGGGTGGGCTAAACGCTGCGCCCGTTCGACGTTGACAAAACGCATGTCTCTTTTCCGTCCCAGGGCCCCGCGCATCCACTGTACGAAATGATAACACTCCACCCTGGGACAATGATGGCGGTCGGGATCGTCGTGGTGGCCACAGGTCGCCACGGTCGTCAAGCGCGTCAGGTCGTCGAACTTGGGGCAGTTGTATTGTTCCAGATCAAAGTAGGGAATGTTCAAACTGTTTAGCAAATCCTTCTCGTAATGACCCCCCTTGAAAGCCACGCGAGGTCGGTCGGGTGTCTTGAAACGTTCGTACAAGGTCTTGAGGTCTTCGGGCAACTCGCTCAAGGGGGCCGCGTGTTCGCTCTCGTGGGCGTAGAACGGGAGGCCGTGCACGCGTTCTCGCACGTACCGAGCCGTCTTGCGATCGGCCACGTCCAGGCGACGCCAGAGGTACGCGTGAGCATAATGTTTGGACCCGTGATGGTTGCCGGTCCAATCGCACCAGCCGAGTTCTGCGGGACGAACGTGGCCCAACGGTCTTGTTTCTGCACATGCACGCTGTACCCGTCCAGGTCAACGACCAAACACACGTTGTCCAACAATTTTCGATCCATGACTGACGGACCATGATCCGACCGCTTTCTTATGTACATAGTCTACGCGCGCGCACCCACGCACGCACTCACTTGCCTTTGTGGTTGTAACCCCCACGCTCCAGTTTGGGGGAACCCCCCCCCGGTATCCCGGATCCCATAGGCCACTCGGGAGGTGACGGGGCTCGTTTGTTGGATCGCGTCTTGTGCGACGACTGCAAAGAAGAGAAAGACCTGGCCTACTTTGACGAACTCGACAGTACGTACGCGAGGGCTCGCGCGTGGACGCCCGCCCAGTGTCCCGAATGTAAACCGTACAGACACTGTTTCTATCGTCCCGAGGTCATCGACGAGTGGTACGTGGAACCCGTGGAACCCGACCACGCGTGAACTTTTTTTGTCAATAAAAGACGTTGTGTAAGATTTGAATCAATAAAAGAAGGTGTTGACCATCGTGTGGGTTCATTGGTGAGGGAGATGTGGGGTGAGACGGGACGACGCTGGGTGCACTGGCCCTTGACGCGTTGGTTGTGCACCCGTCTGATCGACTCGGCGGGGGTGCCGTGTCGATGGCTCGACCTGGAGGACGACGAGTCGGACCTCGAGTCCCCCATGACCGTCTTCGAGGTCTTGCTCGAGCATCCACTGTTTCATTGGGGGCACTACGCCGCCTTCGTGACGTGGTTGGTGCGTCGGAACTCGGACCCCGAGCCTTGGTTCCACCTCGTCCATAAAATTGTGAGCAATGGTAAAATTAATCAATGGCCAATAATAAACAGAGATGCTCAATAATAAAAACGAAAACATAAGAAAAAAAAAAACAAAATTACTGCCAAACAAGAAAGATAAATGGCTAATAACTGTAAGCTTCAGTTTCCTTAAATCGCGTACTAGTTTAGTGCCCAGGCCGGCGCGATCGAGGGGGGAAACGGATGGAGTGAAAAGGCCGCCATGTTTAGGGCGCGACCTTGTTTTAGTGTTAAGTTTTTTCGGCGTGTTCGAAGTCTAACATGTCAAAACGTGTAAACACCGTGTGACAACCGTATTCAGTCTGACCAAAGTTTAGGAGTCTGGCACGCGTTCGGAAACGTTATAAGTGTTCCCGTTTCAGTGACCGGTTTGTGGGTGGTAAGACATTGCTTTGTGGTGCCCGTTTCAGTGTACTTGGAGTATTTTAGCGGCTACAATAACGACAAACAGTGCATAATAATAACAAGGAAATAGTTTTGGAGAGAATGCCCCCCTCCACCCCATAATAAAGATTGTGTAACCACCTGATACGAAAACCCAAAAAATCCACTGAGGGGGAAAATGGGAACGTATTCCCCAACCAAATGCAGGCGCATCAACCTCTGGGGGCTAGAGGTGAATACAAGATTATCAGACGTTCAAACATGAATGAGCCTTAATTAAAATTTGAAAGTTCGGGACCTGAGATGAATAAATTTACGTCTGTCAAACCCTATATATGTTTATGAAACAAAACACTACGTGCATTAATGCCATGGAGGCACACGGGCTGCCCTTCATACCAACAAGGAAAATATTGATTTGCATTGATTTCTTTGGCACTGCCACTTGCAGCTCAGTTCTGCCGAATGTAAGTACACTTATGCTGGTGGTGTGAACTCTTTGTGCTAAATTATGAATTACGCAAAAGGGCGCTCCGGATTATGTTTCCTCAACTTTCGTACAAACAAGCTCTATTAGCAACTAATCTGGAGTCTCTGTTTGACCGAAGAGAATCTCTGACTAACAAACTGTTTGATGAAATCGCCAACCATAATTCGCATAAATTACACCAACTCCTGCCACTTCTAAACGTTCCAACAAGAGAGCTCAGAAAACAGCGCAAGTTTAGGGTGACTAAATGTAAGACTAAAAGATTCCACAACAGTTCTATCATACGTAATTCCAAGAAGTATTGTGATTAGTTAACTGTAAACAAATAGTTTTAATTAATTAACTGCCTTTTAAGCTCCTCTTACGATTCGTACATATTTTACTCTATTCACTGAACGTGGTTTTTAAATTTGTATGTAAGTATTTATGAGATAACTGATTTTTAATTTGTGTGTATTCTTAATTTACTGTAAACTGAAGCAAATTCAGCCTTTTTGGCTGTAAGATTTTAAGTGCAATAAACTATCTATCTATCTATCTATCTATCTATCTATATATAATGACGACGACACCGTTATATCACCAAAAACACGCTTCAAATTTCTTCAAGTAATACATCGATTACATACCTCTTGAGAATAAGGAATCTTCTTTTCATGTTCCGTTGCTTTCTAAAGCTTCTTCTCTCTCTCTCTCTCTCTCTCTCTCTCTCTCTCTCTCTCTCTCTCTCACACATTCTCTTTGAATGGAATTTTAAGAGGATTAAAGAAAGGCTAAAACGAAGAAAATTAGTTTTGAAACACTAACGGACAGTTGACCCTCACCCAAGAGCACCCCAGCTTGGTAGGGGAGCTGTTTAGGTGTGCATATACTAATTTTAAACTTCAAATTCTAATTTTTAAACTACGTTAAATCGTCACTATTTCTTATTTCTCAAAATTGTACTTAGTTCTCTTTTGAGAAAACTGACTCCCATTTCCCAAATATACCCAAAAATCATCCAAATATTTACAAAACACCACCCGCCTTAAGAGGGAAAGGGAGAAAAGTTCTCGACCTTGGGGACGACCGACAGCCCGTGTCAGAGTTAACCAGCTACGTCACTCTCCTGTACAGGTGAACAGTTTAAAAGTTAACCGCTGGTCAAATAATAATCATTATTGTGTGCTTAACGGTTAAACATGCTGACATTTTTCCACCGGGACACGTTGCTGTGGTTACTTGAAGTCTTACGGTCCGATCCCCACCGACTACAAAAGTGCACCAGTCCGTCAGACTTTGCTAAAAATCAGTGCCTAATACTAAAAATCAGCTCCTAATAATAAAAAATGGTGACCAATATTGAAATAGATCATGCCCAATAGTAAAATCGATGGCTAATAATAAACAGAGATGACTAATAACAAGAGATCATCAAGCTAAGAGAGCTAGTGAACTCCCCATATAGCCCTCGTAGCCATCCTTTTTTTGAGATCATCGTGGTTGTTACTAGTGCCTCGCGGGGGGACAACCCTCGCGCGTCTGTTGACTCGTCTTCGCAATCGTCATCACTGCTGCGCATAAAACTTTCAAATTCCAAACCCGATCTTTCGTTTGAATTATCCTCAAATACCAACCAGTGTTGCAAGTTCCTCTTTCGACTTCGTTGTCCAACTCTACCACTTACCACTTCTCCGTAATCTCGTTCATCGACAAAATGCATTTCAGACGAGTCGACTAGTTGAATATTCATTCGATACATGATTGGATGCTGAGCATTTCTCTGTCTGAGCGCCTGATCTAAAAATAACTTCAGAGGAAAAAGGATGGATATGAGGGCTATGCTTGATGATATCTTGCTAATAATAAAAACGTGAACACAAGAATGAAAAAATCATAGCCTAATATCAAAAATCCATTGCTTAGCAAGAACAAGGAAATCTTTTTGGTGGGAATGGCACCGCCGCAAGCGTTCGACTGAAATTCAGTGAGTTTAAGGTGAGGTTTTGTTGGAAAATGGCATATCCCCGGTATTGGTTGTCAGTGATTTATACCATAAATTGCTCAATCTATTCGGTATCCACATCACGCCTTAACTTTTCGGAAATTGATGATTTTCACACAACTATCTTCTCAGTACTTTTAAAAATAAAACTGTCTTCTTTCAGCGAACAAAATCTATTTTACGATTAATATTTTAAAATCACTCCCAAAATAACGGGAAATTCCTAAATGCATGTTTAGTCTTGATCTTTTCCTATTAGACGTTCGTTTAGTTCAGCTGTGCGTTGGTTGTGAAATATTACAATTAATATATGCGCTCATCATTTCAGATGACTGACGTTTAAAAGACCACCCTCTTACGTCAGTGTACTTACCAGTAAGCATTTTAATTTTGCGATCTTTGAAAAACACAACTGCTTTGGTAATTCTACTGAACTCAGAATCTTCAGTTTTTCCTTACACTTTTTTCAAAAGCAGCGAAATCGCTGATTCTCTTACAGTGGGAACGTTTCAGGCTCCATTTATGCCTTACATTTGCCGTCGACGCATGTAAATCAAACATTTGTCTTTACTGTTGACCAAGTCAAGCCTAGCGGTCGAGATCCCTAGCGAGGGATTAATTGTAAACTTCACATTTTCCTTGTCTTTTTGACACGCTCGCTTTTCCTGCTTGGTAACTAAAATTATACTTAATTGTCAAGGATCTCGATCTATTTAATGTGATGTGGACTTGGGTGACAGCAAGCAATTCCAAGTAAATCTTGCCCGGCAGCAATCCGATTGGCCGCGATGACTTACACATCAAGGCAAGCCGTCGATCACAATCTGCATATGCAGAGCAGGTGAAAAGTGCGGAGGAACATGTACTTAGTGAGTTGATAAAACAAAGGAATCTTACTAGTTATCAACATCTTACTTTCCAACCCTTAAAGGACGGGAGTCGAATTAAACTCGCAAGAATCCTCGAATTTATTCATCATGAAGCGATTTAAAAGTCATTCGCTGACATTTTCCAAACTCGGTCAGGGTGGTTACAACAGGTTACGTGCTTTGAAAGAAGTAGAAAAAGATGAAAACAAAATTCTACATTTCAGTTACAACTTAGCACTGGATGTAGAGCAAGACGAACGCCCTCGTTCAATAGATGAAGAAGGGTACGGTGCATTAACAAGAAATAACCCTTTCGCCGCCGGATCTCGACGGGGCAGGCAGGAGTTTCCGAGCAAAAACACGAATCAAGCCTTCGAAAACGAGATACCAGGAAAAAATTCGCGGAATCTCAGCGAAGACAGTTGGATATGCTCGAAAACAGCGAAGCCTTTCATTTTCTATAACGGTGGGATTCAAGGCTTCGTTCAAGGTGGATCAACTGAGGATTTGAAATCGACCATTGCCGAAAAACCAAACAGGGCAGGAATGAGTCGACGTAAGTGTGGACTTGGTGAAACAACCAACGTATCGCTCATGAGTCATAAGCTGAGGAAAAAGGCTGTATGTGATTATACGGATAATTCACATTATCAAAGACAGTTCTTACGAGTGCTGAACAAAAGGTTTTAAACCCGCGCGCAGTCATGTCCTCGGTCTTCCGTTGGCATGAAAATGATATTTTTATCACCAGTGGTTTGATGACTTCACGGTCGATCGGTCAACGTTTTTTGTTTTTGTTATTCTTGGCGTATTAAGTGCAGAAATGTATTTTTAGCGTTATTAGCCATTAACACATCAAAATATAAATGGGCCAAAATTAAGGGCAAAGAAGACAGGCCGGGAAAGTAAAAAGCGAAGCAAGAAATAAAAGAAGGATATGCGTGAAAACAAACCCTAATTATTTGTCTAGATCGATCTCACGGTCAGGTTTAAAGTATCGAGTATATTCCTTGGCACGAGTTTATTCGCTAAATTCAAACTTATCACGCCATGTAAAGCGGCTTTCATAAAATATAGCCAATCTTAAACTGAAAGATACAGCCATGATCATCAGACTGCTGTGCATTTTTCCTGAAGAGATCAGCGATTGAGCGTTCGATCATTCACCGACAATGATATCTCTCAGTTACCGAATAATCCGGCACCCATCAAAATTTATTACACCGCTATGGGAAACAGAACAGGTGATCCACTTCGAAAAGTAGAACGAATAGAAGTGCACGTTCGCGCTTACTCAAATTAATTTTCTTATGTTGTAATTCTAAAATTTATCGACGGATTCCCCGGTCAGCCTTTTTAATAGCAGTTTAATTAAGTGATCTTGGCTGTAATTTAATAGAAGGAATGAGGAAAGTTTAAAATATTGAACCAAACGTGCCACAATACTAAAAATCCGCCCGAGACATGACATTTTTTATGACGTCATGTTAGTTAACAACATCTGGCAGAGATAGAGTAATGTTTCAATTTTTTTCATTTTCATTTCTGAGTGCGTTCAAATTATAGTGAAATTCCGGTTGGGTCACCCATTGCATATTGTAAGCAACAGATATTGTTTATTCACACCAAATCATTTCAATAAAGAAAATGATTGCATGATCGGCGAGAGATCTTTATTTACACATTAATATCAAGATGACCAATCTAAGTAGACTTTACGTTAAATCTCCGACTGAGCTCAATTAATGATGTTTTCACGGTCTTCTTTTTTTCTTTCGCAGCCCACTTGGCTTTCATTTCCTTGTATTTTTTCTCTTCATCGTTTATCTCCTGCACAGCCTTCATTGTTTGCCAAATATCATAAACGACTTTGGCGTCCTTTTGTTTCTCCTCGGCTGAGAAATCATCTTGTTGTCTATCCGATTCATTCTGCGCTTGCGTTCGCACCCGCTCTAACATGGCCTGTTGATTTTTAATCTCCAACCAATCCTCGTAGGTCTTGTACCGTGGATTCAGCCACTTTTGCAACTGGTCAAGTTCTGCTAATCTTTGCTGTTCTTTCAGAGTTGTTATTTTCTGTACTAATTCAATCTGCTGTTGCTTATGTTTATCTTGTAACCACACCTCGAAAGTTTTTCCACTTCTCGAATTGTTTTTGTTCGCCTTTTCATTTTCTTCGTCACGAATCGACTGTTCCATCGCTTTCTTCTCCGCCAACCATAATTCAAAAGGTTTTCCTGAGATTATCGGTTTCGATAATTTGTTTCCCCATGAAGAGGTATCACCTGACTCGGTGACGTAATTCACCCCACCACAGGGTCGCCTTACAGACTTAGCTTTCAGCCAGCGATCAAACGTCATTCCCCTATAACTGATGAAAGTCTTCTTGGTTTTCGATGAAGATTCTGAGTTTGAATGTGTTCGCTGATGCCGTTTACTGTTCAGCCATTTCTTAAAGGATTCTGGGTCAATGGCTTTTCCCATCTTACTCCTTAGCAAAGGTGCAGTTGGCGCAGGTGCAGTGCTAGGTCTATTTTTCTCTTGATTTCGTTTCAGTTGTAACCAGTTTTCAAAGGTTTGCGCAGGTTTCCTACAACAATATTCGTGCTGAATATCAATCAATGAAATTCCCTCTCCTTGTGGTGGCTCGTTTCTGCGGGTTTCTTTTCTGTCTGTATCGTCAAATAATTTTTCTCCTTGTTCCGGAGAAGACGACTCTACATTTAGCTTCCCGACTCGTGACTCAGACATCAAGATATCCAGTTTGCGTATTCCATATGTTCTTCCTGAAGCTGGCCTATAAAAATATGCAAGGCGATCAACGAAATACTAAAAAGTGATGTATGTATTTGCTCATTTTCAGACATAATGCATTAGGAAGCGACTTAACGATACTACCAAATACCAAGTCACTACTGCTCAATAATGGACACTCCGACGTGACCAACAGCAATAGATGACTGAGCTACAAATAGCACGTAAAATCGCCTAAATATGTTTCGGGAAATTCCTGATATTTTTCCTAAATATCTTGCTTTTCCCCCCTAAATATCGTGGAAAAATTCTAAATATCTCAAATATTTTCTTAACATTTTTCCATAAATATCACGATAACGACTTTATAAACTGATCAAAAACTTAATTTATTGACAAGACAGGAATGCGTCAGTGTCAAAAAAGTGACTGGAAGACGAACAAGCAAATGTGAACGCGTTCAGTACATCGCTACTGACGCTAAGCAGCATTTTCTGCCCTGTTTGACAATGAAGGTATGACATTCACCTCCATGCTATACTCTTTAAGCTCTTTTAAGAAATAAACAAAAATATAAACTCTGACTGTTCAATTCAAGCCAAATAGTGTATCTGCTCTGACTAGCTGGGCTACTTTATGTCCTTTGACTCCTTTGTTTCGACTCTCCTGTCTCCCCATAGTCAGGGTGTACTTACTAAGACTCATGGGATATAATATTCGCGAGGAAAACCGCTGAACAGGTCAACCAGACCACTGCTGACACTTAAATGAGGCTCAAAGTTGATTCGATCTCCAGTTTCAAAGAAAAAAAAACACCTAAAAGTAATAAAACCATAGCAAAATCCCAAATTTAATCTTTTTTTTTCTAAATATCTCGGAATTTTCTAAATATTCCAGTAGCTTCTAAATATCTAAAATAATATCCGGATATTTGTATCTAGGCCTAAGACGATCTTACCCCCACCCCCACCCCCTGGCCTCCTTCCCTTTCTCCTCTTGCTCCCCCACCCCCTCCCCCTAACAGACAGATTGTCTGTTGGGGACCAACGGGTCAAATGAAAACAAGTTAACACAAAAACCTGCGCTGTCGTCCAGTATCGATGACTTCACGATAGGTATCGATAGTCGAATTTCTCACGCACCGAAAAGCACTCTCAGACAAACCAGTTTTTCAAATATTCCAAGAAAGCCACCTCTATGCCCTCCAGAATATAGTGCCTTTCTGCCTTCGTTTGTAAGCGCTTGCGGTACTTACACGCGAAAAACACACAAAAATATGCCTGCAGCCTGTACTAATCATGGACTATCCTTAACTTGGGAAAAGTTGTTGAATTTTGAATTCAACAAGTGAAACCGTGTAGAAAGGGATCAATAACCTGTCTTCATATTGCATCCCATTCTTCTTTGTAGTATCTCTTTCTTCCTTAGTTTGGCCCTTTTTATGATCAACGGGCGTTTTACTGTCTCCTCTCTCTTCTTTTGAAATGTCTGTATAAAGCAAAACCAAAAGATAACATTGCATAAAACAGGGCCTATGTGGGAGGTCAATGAAGAACGAGGATATAAAACCGAATATGGGACCCAAATCACGTGGTTTCATGACCTATGAGGTACGACTTATCACCAGTGAAAGGAGAAATAGAATCGCATAATTTGGAAGAAAATCATTGTAAAAATTAACTTTAGTAGAAGAAATCTGTCTTTTCTCTAAAGCCAATGTTAATACTATACTGACCAACATTTAACTTACTTACCATCTGTATCTCCAGGGCTTGAGTTTGTTCTTTTTAACCCCTTCTGTTCTGCTTCATACAAAGTGCAGGTTTTATCCACAGCCCCCGCTTCACCCCTAGAAGTTACTTCTTGCACCAACGCTTGTGCTACTTGTTGTGACCTCCCGTTTTCACCAAATGATCGATTCTGAGCACGCAGCGGGAGGTTCAAAGTTCCCTCGCCAGTATACTCCCGGAGCTCTTTTCTGTACTTTTCAGAAATTTTCATCAAAGTAGAAGGTTTAGGAGGTGGTTGTGGTGGTTCGTGGCTCGTTAATCGACGGAGGTGTCTTTTGCCATCATTTATCTGGTAACGCGGAAGTTGAAAATTGATTTTCTGAAAACGGACAGTTTCACTATATTTAAACATGCAATTCATGCACAAAAAAACAAAACAAAACAAAACAAAATCAGTAGGCACCAATTTGGACATGTGAGGACGTCAAAGATGTGTGGATCAATGAGTGATCAGTTGAAGGATTAGTTCTATCACTGGCTCTATCTCTTTTTAACAAAATAATAGATTCCATCTGTCCGTCTGTCTCATTTGTCTTCCAATATGTCAGAGACGATGACTAATCAAAGCGCATCGGGCTGGAGAATTCAAAATTCATTCAAAGGTTTTTTTTTTCCTTTGAATGGATGTGCCAATCCGAAAAAACTCTACCAAAAATTGGTGGGCTATATTTATAAACCAGCGTCACTGTTGCCTTTCAAATTAAAAGGCCGAAAAATAGCTTTGTTACGGGTATAATGTTGATAGAGAACATCGGTGCCGCCCTTATTACTCATCAAACTGGCCTTCTTACCTCCTTTTGTTCGTGAGTATTACTGTAGTTGTTATTTAGGTCAGGCTGTTCCTTCGTTCCTGTGGCAGATGATAACATGACAGCATCTGGACGGCGGTTATACCTGCCAATGGGTCTGAAACCATAAATGATGGCACCCTTCCTACTTACAAAGTACTCTAAGAATCTCTCATTGACTGAAAGAGTAGCTTGCTTCAGGCATAACACAAGACGAAAGAGTTTCTTGCAAATCAGGACTCTGTCTCTGACAGTTTCACTCATGCGAGGTGACCTCTCACCCTTATAACCACGGAGAGCTAGCGTTAAAGTTGCCTGTTCTCACTGTTCAGACTACGCACATTATAATTATTACTGATTTAATACAAATCTGTTTGTGCGTGCTCTATGAGCACGCCTAGTTGTATTTGATTTCTCAAAATCATATCGGTAATCACAGGTCGGTTGTCTTGCGCGTCAGAGCTTGGTAATGAATACAACAACCCCGTTACCAGTGCCCCTCTTCTTTCAGCTTTCGTCCTAAAATGTTTTAAAATGACATCTTACCTTCCGTCATCTTCATTCGATTCACTTGATCCAACGCTGCAGCTTCTCGGCGGGCGCGCAGATGTTGGCAAATTCCACTGATAAAGCCATAGTCTTCTTTCACAATAAACGTGTCCGTTTTCGCTCGCTAACGCTAATGCTGTTTTACCTTGTATGTCTACCTGATTAGGAATGGCACCTTCGCTTAGCAACAAGGCTACACAACCAACAAAACCTTGATAAGCCGCTGCATGCAATGCACTTCGTCCAAATATGGTTTTGCCGTTGATGTCCGTGGCTGCTCGGTTAATAAGCTCCAAGATCAGACCGAGGTAACCACGATGGCAGGCGATAAACAACGCGAACGTTGCGCGTTGAATAACCAGCTTATTCCAGAGGGAAATGTTATTCCCCTGAAACTTCCCCTCGTCCAGGAACTGGACCCCGTTTTCGAAAACACCGAAGATGTCTCCGTGCCAACATGCCTCAAACAAGCCGATCCAGCTTGATTCTATTTTGACTCTAACAATGCAGCCGTTTTTTAGGTTGTATGCTTTGAGAGTTTCCTTGTCTTGCAGCTGTACATTCATGAAAAAGAGACAGAAAATGTTCCCAGGAATTCCCGCTTTTAGCTCTACTCTTGATTTTAGCTCATAAACGAACATCTCCATTGATAATCCTCTAACGGAACAAACTCCATCCGTTGGTAAAGCGATAAAAATTTGAAAATTGTCTTGAGGGTTATTTGGCATAACTAAGGCACTGGCCAAATCAAACTAAGCGTCGTTCCCCGTTAGCCATAAATTCTCTCGGAGATTATCTCCTACACCAGAGACCTGTAAACAGGAAAAGATGCATGCGAAAAGATTTTAAACTGATCAGATTTCCATTCACAAACGTACAGTGTTCATGATGATTCGCCGTGGTGTCTTTACACCCTTATACTTTAGTGCACCACTTTATCCAGATGAGGTCCCAAGCTTAAAAACCCTATTACAAAAGGCCCGTTTACACGTTAAAAGAGAAGGAACGGCTCGGTTAGAAACAAGTACCGGTTCCAGACGAAATCTCCTGTTTACACGTACAAATTCTGTAATGTACCTAACAGAAAAAGGCACGGTACTTGAGAGCCCCTTGGAACGGGTACTAGACCGTTTACACGTTGTTTTCTTCGAGACCGATAACGATAGAGCCCGCGATAATTAAACAAAACTGCTTCGATTAGTTGTTCATATGCGCTTACACATACAGTACACTGTGCGTATCTCTCTTCTATCATGGATTTACAAGCACTTTTCTGGTTTCTTCTGAAGAAGAGAACACGAAATTCATGTTTGACAGTGCGAGAGATTCTTCAAAGAAATGCTTCTGAGAGAATGTACCGAATTAGGAGAAAAACAAAGCTTACGGTTCTCCTATTAACAGCCCTTGTATCGCACTTCACAGTCGAAAGGAGCTTGTGGCAAACTCCAAGAACAAGTGCTTGGTTTGACGTACGCTAAACAACTGACGTGGAGTACTACGGGCTCAGAAAAAACCTAACAGAACGGTACCGAAAAAAGGGCGAGCGTTTACACGTTGAAAAGAAAACAAAAATGTGGGTACGGAACCGTTTTTTATCGGTTCCGTTCCGAAAGGGGTCCATAGCCGCCTATGGACCATTTTAGGAACGGAACGGATAAGACTGGAACGGGTCAAGTACCGTTTACACGTCAAATTTTGTCCAAGCCGTTCCAATTTTTTCGGTCGTGTAAAATGTACTTGATATGAATACTTTGAGCACTTGTTGACTCATCTATTATGGCTTTTTGACAGTTTGACATATTTGTTTAGCTGATTTATCAAGACCGGCGGCATTAGTTTTCCCTGGTAACATTACCCTTGTACAGAATAATCAACATCATTAATTAAAGAAAAGTCCTTCGCCTCAGGCTTGATTTTAAAGCTTGATGTTATGTTGATTTTCTTTCCCGCTTTCAAGGACCCAGTGCTGCGTCAGTTCCACCGCCAAAATTTAATGAACTCAGTAGGGGATAACTTGCGCGTGGTATGTTCTAGGTTTCTACACTGAAACCAGAATTTACCCTGATCGGGATTCCTGAACAACTGTCTCTCAATTTTCGGTGGTTGAAGTGCTCCTTTCGCGAACCTTCTACAGACAACAATTGTGTAAGCGCCCCCAACAATAACTTACATGCATTGACGACGTCAATACTTAGTGATGAAGAAAAGCTAGTGTTACACGACAGAAAAACATTGTATTAAAACTAACTCTGCACATTGCTGAACAGCTGGAGCATCGTTAGTTGTGTAACTTTCACAAGATATCACTTCAACGGTTGGGGATGTGGATAATTACATTAATATGTTATTAGAACGCACTGAGTCAAAATAAATAAAGCGTCTATTGATGCTCTATTGAAAGTAGCTCTTAATACAGGTAGCGGCACGTCTGCAAAATTCCTCTGTAACCAAGAAGCAAATGCCCAAAAAAATAAGTAAAATAAGGTTTTAAAAAAAAGAGAGAGAAAGAAATTGCGGGTTCATTCCAAACGTGCTTCTGACACCCGTGTTACACCACGTCCAGACTTGTACCAAATAACTTATTATTTTTACCATGGATACTTTTGGTCCCATTTACTTTATAACTGTAATTATCGCGTAAACGATTGGACTACCATTCATACATTGCATGAAAATAGCCAAATTAACTGACAAATTGAACGGCGTTCGCTTTGTCTAAACTTGGGTTGGCTTCTTCTCTTAGCACAAACCTTCGAAAATGTCCGGTATGCGCACTTTTCCTGTAACGTGATTTCTCTTCTTTTGCCTCGTAGTATTTCAAATTTACAAGTAGCTATAAGTATAATTAGATAGCAGAAGGTTAAAGGAGCCTTCTGTTCACGTTTCGCATCTCAACCTTTCTGGGCTCTTTTTTTTTCTTCAAAACATACCTGATAGCTGGCGATCTTGCGATATCCCACTCAGAATACAGATTTCGTGCATGAATGAAGTTAGGGTTTATATTTGAAGAAATAAACCGCTCCCCAGTGAATTAGCTGAGTACACAAAAGGCATAACTCACAGAGGTATGCTGTGACGAAACATTGACGTGACGAAAGTCAGCGAAGAAACGTAAAACAGGAAATGACGTAAATCTCACCCCTTTTTGAACTGTGATCAATTGTATTCACGTCTTCAACATCTCAGAGCTCGGCACGACTGCAATTGAGTAAAGGCCCTTCCCGTAACTCGCAAACGTCGATTTAAATTGCATTTAAATTTTCATTTAAACACTTATTGGTGCGAACGCAAATTTTTCATGACGGATACCGCGATTTTATTTCTATTGGTTGCGATCTTCTTTCGTACATTTTCCAGAGTGTGTAGCAAACTGTGACGGATACCGCGCTCAACTTTTTTCCGAAGGGTGGCAATCTACGATGTTTTACCCATTCGAACTCACGTGCGTTACCGGCGAAGAGTTCACGCTACAGTTGAAAACCACCTAGAGTCACCAAAAGGTGAAGAAGTCATAACATTGTAGCCAGTGTGTTTCCCAAGTGGTATGTATTGAAGGACTAGACCATTTGCGCATGCACAGAGGAAACACTTAATTCCAAGGGGGGGGGGGG
>BLFK01000759.1:1170915-1195520 GCA_014634185.1 Astreopora myriophthalma | reverse complement strand
CCCCCTCCCCCACCGTACTCATAAGCGTATGACCCCCCACCAAAGCCTCCATTGGAGACCGGACATCTTCCTCCTTTTCCGCCATTTACAAAACTTAAGGCTACTAATCCTGGTCCCAGGCCCTTTTTGCCATTTCCATACAACCCTGCCCCTCCTGCTGCTGTCAAAGTATCGCGTCCCGTGTCAGTATCACAAACGCGTCCCCCAGTCCCCGTGCTTCCACCACACTGGGACCCATTCTCTGTTGCTTGACCTGGGTCGCCGTCGGTGTGAGAAGTATGTTCGTATGCAGTTCCTCCACCCCCTCCCCCGCCAGCAATAATAAGTGGAGTATTATCCAACAGAGTCACGAAACTACCACCACCTCCTCCCCCTGGCATATCTCCAAAACTGCGAGCGCTTGTACCACCCTCTTGTCCAACCAATATCTTAAGTCCAGTTCCTTGCGCAAGTTGGAACGTTCCGGTAATCTTTGCTCCTAATCCACCCAGCTTCCACGTCACAGGACCAAGGGAGCCGTAAGTACCATTGGCACCGGAAGCACCTGTAGCCTCTATGACGTAACTTCCCGTCACGGGAACAGTCCAAATTTGCAATCCACTTATTAAAGTGACTTCATCTTCCAATGGCGTTCCTGAGTAGCCAGATGTGCTACTCGGCCCAGTTTCCCCTTTTGCACCCAAGGTTGTAAAAACATATTCGGTGTAGTCTAAGACCAAAAAAAAAAAAAAAGAAAAGAAAAGAAACTTTAACAACTTCGTCCCCTAAACGTCAAATGGAAACAGCGAGTGGGCATTGCCTTGACTATGGGTGGATGATTCTGTTGGTCGTAATTCACTAACGTACTATTGACTCTGAGGGATTCTTATCCGTAAGTGCATTTCATTCGTTGTCTTTTAATTTACAAACAAATAATCAAGACTCACTTATTTCTGGCACATCTGAAGACGCTACAATCGACTGCAACACACCAGTTGAGCCAGGACTTGATAAGGG
Organism: Astreopora myriophthalma; assembly: GCA_014634185.1. Lineage (NCBI taxonomy): Eukaryota > Metazoa > Cnidaria > Anthozoa > Scleractinia > Acroporidae > Astreopora > Astreopora myriophthalma. The sequence continues at coordinate 1,194,524 of BLFK01000759.1, read as the reverse complement.
CCCATTGGACGAAAACGAGATTGGCTGAGACTCTATCAAAGACGAGAGAGCTTTAATAGGCACTGTAGCCATTGGCGAGATCGACTGTGATACAGTAAACGACGAGGAACCTGTCATGATAGGATTCAGAAGATTTTAATATCTTCGTCTTAACAGTGCAGAAAAATTGTGTTAATGATAACCAGCGACCTGAACCTATTTGATGTGTTAGAGCAGTTTTCCGTTAACCAAACTGAACTGTTATTAAAAGTAATTACTTCGAAAACAGACGAAGGTAGTGAAACATGTAGTTGCTTAGAGTACGATACTCAAAGCAAATACATGGTCGCAGATCCAAGCGCAGAAAGGCCACACTGGTTTTGGTTATACACCGATTCAGTGAACACACCTTGCGCTTGGAGCATGTCTGCCTGGCTGCTTGACAAACCGTGAACGATGATTGATGAATATCTAAAAATTTCCCAAGAGCTCGTAATTTAAGTGGGTCCGTATTTCGAGAGCGTTTTGCTTGCAAGCTGACAGCGCAGAGTCGTTATTGGGTTGGGGAGAGGGGAGAGGAGGAGGTGACATTCTAATTCATTTCAAGCATCCCTGTGGGCTCCACTGTTTCCCTGATTATCTGCGTACGCCTGAGAAGCCTGTGCATGTGATAAAACGAGTTGTAAGTTCTCCATAAGCCCGAGCGGCCCGAGAATAAAGAGCACACGATCATGGTAAACGTAAGTGTCTTCATTTGTTTCTATTTTTTTTTCCGACATGGTCTCTTGCCTAATATAAGAAGAACAAGAGTCGAGTTTCACCTGCCCTCAGGTTAACCAATAAAACTCAAGTGAAAACTGCTCTGCAATACGTGTTAAATATTGACACATTACGGATTAAACAGAATAAAAATTCACTTAAATAGTCAGCAAAATGTCTTACGCGTTTTAACTTCGCAGATGCTTCCACTCCACGGCAGCTTGCAGAAACACGAAAATGTCTCCCCATTTGTATCAAACAAACAGGAGCCTCCATTCAGGCAACCGGTCATTTGACACCCCTAAAAGAATAATTTTACGGCAAAATTAAATTTCCCTTGTCAGTTATGAGCAAACGATTACAATACTCGCGGAGCTAAACTGTCTAAAACGGTTGATTACTTTGCATAGGGAAAGAGGAACTAATGAATGAAGTGAGTAATCAAACGTACCCTCAGAAACATCGAGAAAGTTACGCCTTGTTGATCAGTAAGCTGTTTGTATCCAGGAATAGAGGAGAGTTTTTGCATGTTCAATTCACAAGCTTCTTTGCCGCCTTGCTTGAAGTTTGTGGATGTGCACCATGCGTTTCTCAGACATAACTGGCTGCACGACATTAAACTGGGAGACTCAAAACTTTTCACAACATGGCCGATCAATCGCTTGTTTTCCTGCGATATGGAATATACGGATCTCGATAACAAGTTTTCATCGGCCCCCAAGACTGTGGTGACCACGACTACCTCTTGTATCAAAATGTGAAGGAGGATCATTTGAGGCGCATTTTGCAACCGTTTTAGCTGTAACATGTTTCCTTTTTGACACGTTGGCTTGGATCACGGAAGCCTTAGATGGAAGTCGGCTTTTGAGCTCAAACGGAAGAGTGTTTAGCATAACAAAGAAAGGAGTCGAATATGACCTGTATGTATGTTATATGTATATTATCAACCTCTTGCAGCCTTAGGACTGAATTACAGGTTGGTCAGCATACAAAGAGAGACTTAATAGACTTAATATTACAGGCTATATTTAACGGTAACAAAATTACGTGACAGAGAATATATGAAATTTACTGGTCGGTATTTAGACCTTAACGAGTATGTTGCACTACGAGGGACAACCCTAATTTTGCTTAGTGAAGATCAAGTTTCCAGGATTGATGCCGGCAACTCTTAAATTTCTTGCATCCATCAACCCAGGGTGCTTCACGAGAGGGGAAGTTAGCCCGGGCTGGTGCCTCTTCGCAACTTACGTACGGAATGATAACGGCTGTGTGAACCCTCCACAATGCAGTACATAGGCATTGCTGGAGATCACCAAACACCACCGAAGTATATTATATTATTAATTGTACTAATGAATATAGTACACGATAACATTATCATCTTCCTGAACACCACAGCCTTTAAGCTCTCTTCCCGTATAGAGACCCACGTTTCCCTTCTTAATTACTTGGTTCGCGAAGCGTGCTCCACGTTACGTCGGTCCTGATATACACCTCGAGCAGCTTCAACGACTTACAATACAACAATTCTTAAGTAACAAAGAGAGGGAATCCAACGTTAATCTTTGTTCTTATTTTCGTAGCTGCGAATTTAAAATACCTTTTATTAATACAATTGCGGCCACTAAACGTACTAACGAAATGAGATATGAAATGAATCATATGTTGAACTGCGGATATGAAACCAAGTGAGGCTATGATCCTCGCAGTTATGAACGCAATTTCAACAATTGCGTAGAGAAGCCTGGAAATATTAGGACTTCAACGGGGTTTGAACCCGTGACCACGCGATGCCGGTGCGATGCTCTAACCAACTGAGCTATGAAGCCACTGATGTTGGGGTGCTGGGCATTTGTGGGTTCAAATGTTCCCGTGATGAATGAATCTAACTATTCTCTACTTTTCAGTTGCTTATCCGGCACTACTTAAGTGAGCGCTAAACCTGATGGTTTTCTTAATCCAGGCTGTTGAATTTTCTCATGATCAACTCAGTGATTATATCTAGAAAGCAAATTAATTTTTCAAGTAAGGTGTCCCATGCATGTACAAGCAATTTACGACTGTTTACGTGGAAAACCTGTAGTAGTATGTAAAGGTCAAGGAAATTCCTGAGTTGTTCACCCCAATTCTTCCCCGATTCTTTAGATGAAGGAGATGATTATTGTATTAAGATAACACTCGGAGTCACTTTCAATTATGAGTAATAATAACTATACCATCGCCTCTATTGACACCTGCTGCGTTCTTCGGATCTGTTCCGTTGTTATATGAGCCCCCTCCACCTGCGGTACCGCTGAGAAAAGTCGACCCGGTCACTCCCCCTCCCGAATACCCTCCCCCTCCCCCACCGTACTCATAAGCGTATGACCCCCCACCAAAGCCTCCATTGGAGACCGGACATCTTCCTCCTTTTCCGCCATTTACAAAACTTAAGGCTACTAATCCTGGTCCCAGGCCCTTTTTGCCATTTCCATACAACCCTGCCCCTCCTGCTGCTGTCAAAGTATCGCGTCCCGTGTCAGTATCACAAACGCGTCCCCCAGTCCCCGTGCTTCCACCACACTGGGACCCATTCTCTGTTGCTTGACCTGGGTCGCCGTCGGTGTGAGAAGTATGTTCGTATGCAGTTCCTCCACCCCCTCCCCCGCTAGCAATAATAAGTGGAGTGTTATCCAACAGAGTCACGAAACTACCACCACCTCCTCCCCCTGGCATATCTCCAAAACTGCGAGCGCTTGTACCACCCTCTTGTCCAACCAATATCTTAAGTCCAGTTCCTTGCGCAAGTTGGAACGTTCCGGTAATCTTTGCTCCTAATCCACCCAGCTTCCACGTCACAGGACCAAGGGAGCCGTAAGTACCATTGGCACCGGAAGCACCTGTAGCCTCTATGACGTAACTTCCTGTCACGGGAACAGTCCAAATTTGCAATCCACTTATTAAAGTGACTTCACCTTCCAATGGCGTTCCTGAGTAGCCAGATGTGCTACTCGGCCCAGTTTCCCCTTTTGCACCCAAGGTTGTAAAAACATATTCGGTGTAGTCTAAGACCAAAAAAAAAAAAAGAAAAGAAAAGAAACTTTAACAACTTCGTCCCCTAAACGTCAAATGGAAACAGTCTGGACATTGCCTTGACTATGGGCAGATGATTCGAGACAAAGGTTTTCTTGGCGAAAATCATGTTTGGAAAGACCGTTGTTGCAGATGCTTCACCATAAAACTTTATCTAAGTCTTTGTAGTAAGGAAAGCAATTTCAGTGTGATGGGTCAATGAGGGATTGCACCGTTTTTGAAATAGTGCGTTGAGCCAGCCGAGACCTCCAACTTAAGATTGATGGTTTAAATCATTTTAGTGATCTGTACCTCAGTGGAGGTACCAAGTTATTTCCAGGGCGAAAAGATCTGGTATTTACTTCAATTAGAGTCCACATCTATTATCACCAAATCTTTTAATTCTTTTCCCATTAATTCACAAACGGATAATCACGACTCACTTGATGCTGGCACATCGGACGACGCTGACATCGACTGCAACACACTCACCGAGGCAGAAATTGATGAGTGCACACTAGCCGACGAAGAAAACGAAAGCCGGCTTGCAGCAGATACTCCTGTGGCCGAGGGAGAAATGAACTGAGGTGCATCAGGAGATGGCGAACCTGTAATGGGTTTAAATTCCAAAAATTAAACTAGTTAAAACTAGTTTGACATTTTATAGCAGCCAAAATCACAATAAACGTTCGCAGTCAAATGAACCAATGTGATCTCGAAAGAAATATGTATACACTGTTGCATAGCGGACGCCAAAGGCGGAAGAACGCGTTATCTACGTATAAGGAGTAAAGAAAATGTCCTACTTATTTTAACTTCACACGCATTTCCACTCCAAGGCAGCTTGCACGAACAGGAAAATGTCTCCCGTTTTGTGTCAAACAAACAGGAACCTCCGTTCAAGCATCCCTTGATTTGACATCCCTATAGAAAAACAATTTTATATATAGCTTTCTATTTTCAGTTTTAACGAGGGGCCGTATAATTAGAAACTAGCCTTTTCTACTAGGAAAACAAAGAACCCCAAAAATTGATTAAGCAGAATACATAAGTAAAGACATACCCTCAGAAACATCGAGAAAGTTACGCCTTGTTGATCAGTAAGCTGTTTGTATCCAGGAATAGAGGAGAGTTTTTGCATGTTCAATTCACAAGCTCCTTTGTCGCCTTGCTTGAAGTTTGTGGATGTGCACCATGCGTTTCTCAGACATAACTGGCTGCACGACATTAAACTGGGAGACTCAAAACGTTTCACAACATGGCCGATCAATCGCTTGTTTTCCTGCGATATGTAATATGCGGATCTCGATGACAAGTTCTCTTCGGCCCCCAAGACTGTGGTGTCCACGACAACTGTTTGCATAGTTATAATAAGAAGTAATATCATTTTAGGACGATTTTGCAACAGTTTGACACGTTGGCCGGCAGTCTTATTTACTTGAGTTTGGGTAAAAGGCTGTTTTTAAATCGAAGCGGAAAAACCCTGGATTTGTCATCACTTAGCACACCAAAGAAAGCATATTTGCTCTTTGCATTTAAAAGTACAGTTAATTAACGATAAACACATGATGGGGGAGCCAAACGTGATTTATTACACCAATTATAAGTCAAAGTACACGCCAACAAAAACATTTGTGGCCGGCGATTTTACAGCGCTTCATAGTCCTTGAGAAGTGCTTACCCTTTTAGACGCTGAAAAATGGGAAAGCCATTTACAATATATCAGTTCTTATGTTATGCTGTATTATTTTAAATGCCTTACAGGATGATATGATTTTTACGAAAAGAGGACCTACGATAAAATGAAAAAAATTTAGTCAGGAAAAAAGACGAACCGGTGGAGTTCAGTCACTGAAAATGACGACGAGCTGGTACTAAGTCAATATATAGTAGTTTATTACCTTTCAGAAAGTAAAACGTAACACATGCTCAAACAGGTGATGACCTGCTGGCAAATATTAACGTAGAGCCCGGCTTGCATTTGCTACTGTTATGTTTTTACCAGTTTAACCCAGTTAGTGCGTATATATGTCGCTTTAGAGGTGACAAACGATTTCAGTGCTCTAGGTTCGCGCATTCTTCTTTTGTAACTGTAACTTTTTTCAACCTGATTTCCTACAGTACTGCATTTTTCCAACAGTTACTACATTTCCCAGAGGTAAAGTGCATAGTACAAAGATGCGGGAAAATTTTTTCTCAGAATAATTAATTGAGGAACACAATCCTGCCATTAACCTTTTCCCGTTGTTACTTTTTTCTCCCAAAATTTAATATGTTCCCATAAATTCCAGTGACGCACGTACAGGGCACGGTGGAAAATACCGATATATACCAAAATCCCAAACTTGCCTGAATATCGAAAAAAGTGGAGAAACGTTTGTAATATTGTTGAACATATCACTGAACCGGTTACATCAAGCAGCTTTTTATCATAAAATTGACCAAACTGACCGGACTCTAAGTCATCAAAGATATGATAACTTTACCGTCTCCTTTATTTACACCCGCTATATTCTGCTGATTTTTTCCCCCATTATATGAACCCCCTCCCCCTGCGGTACCCCCGTTGATAGTTTCCATTACTCCCCCACCTGAATAGCCACCGCCGCCTCCACCAATTTCCAAAGTTGACGAGCCCCCACCGAAGCCACCATTAGCTATAAGGCATGTCCCCCCGGTCCCCCCGTGTATGAAACTTAACGGTGGTGTACTCAATCCACTGCCCCCGCCATTGCCAGTGAATCCTGCGCCCCCTCCACCAAAGTAATTAGGATAGATGTATCCTGTGTCAGCATCACAAACCTGTCCCCCAGCACCTCCAGTTCCACCACACTGACTCCCATTTTCTGTAGCCTGACCCGGATCTCCGTCTGTGAAATTAGCCTGTTCCGCGGCCCCTCCACCCCCTCCCCCTCCCCCACCAGCCACGATCAATGGAGTGTTATTTAACAGGGAAACAAAGCTTCCACCACCCCCTCCCCCTGGCATATCACCAAAGCTTGGAGATCTCACTCCTCCCTCTTGTCCCACCAAGATTTTAAGAAGAAGTCCTTGTGACAGTTGGAAGGTTCCTGTAATCTTTGCCCCCAAGCCACCTAGCCTCCACACAAGCGGATCATCGTACCAGTCGTGTGTACCATTAGCACCGGAAGCACCTGTAGCTTGAATAATGTAACTTCCGGTCACTGGAATAGCCCAAATTTGGATTCCATTGGATAAAATGACTTTGTTCTCCAATAGCGTTCCTGCGTATCCAGATGTGCTACTCGGCCCTGTTTCTCCTCTGGCGCCCAGTGTTGTGAAAACATAGTCAGTGTAGTCTACCAAAAAGTAGAAAGGATATTTAGAAAAATACTTGCACGAACCAGTAAGGTAAAATTCAAACCTCACTGAACAGTTTTTATTAGAAAAACGGTTGTATAAGGTGTGTGATTTTCGGCAGTTTATGTCTGCTGACGTGGGTGTAACGAACTACGTATAGAAACCTCAAGAAATTAAATCGATGGTTTTGCAGATGCATGCAATTTATGTTGCTTTTTTTTCCTGTCGTCCTCGAGATGAGTGAAACTGAATGATGTGAAACAAGAGGCTCAATGATATTCGATACCGAGACTCTGATTACGCTCCGGCAAATTTTGGCCGCTAGGGGGCACAAACTAAAACTAGAACGAAGGAATCAAAACTACTTGTAGGAATTAAAATCGTCTTTACCCTGGTGCCGTGCATACAGACACACAAAGTCTCCAATATCATCTCGATCACATTCTCTTCTACTTATACATCACCAAAGAATGTTTAAGGTAAACTAGGGTTTGGAGACAATTGCAATTACGGGGGAAACACTTGCTACACGCTTCCGGGCCAGGATCAAACCCACCACCCAGCATGTTTCATTGTTTTTATTTTTGTTTTGCCATAATTTAAAATTAACAAATGACTCACTTGAAGCTGACTGGTTGAAAGAAGCTGAAATCGACTGAGACACACCAACAGCCGTGGAGGAACTTGATTGGAACAGAATGGTCGAGGGGGGAATATACTGAGACACATCAGTGGCCCAGGAAGAACTTGATCGGAACACACTGGCTGATGAAGAAATGTACTGGCGAACACTGACTGAAGAGGAAGTTGATTGGAACACACTGGTTGATGAGGAAATGTACTGAGGCACACTGGATAAGGAAGAACTCGATTGGAACACACTGGTCAATGAAGAAATGTATCGAGGTATATGGGATGAAGAGGACCTTGATTGCAGCACTCTGGCCGATGAAGAAATGTACTGAGACATATTCGACAGCGAGAAAGGTGTAATAAACACATGAAGAGAGGACGTGGTCGGTCGCGATGTACTGGGAGTGGACGAACCTGCAAAGGATTGAATAAAGGTTTGGATTCTCGTGTCAACATTATTCCATAACTATGGAATACCACGGAAATTTTACAGGCTGACCTTGACATTAGACGTATCTATCACGAAAAAAGATAGGACCTTACACGTTTTAATCTCGCATCTGCTTCCACTCCAAGGAAGATTGCACAAACAGGAAAATGATTCCTTTTTCTTGTCAAACAAACAGGAACCTCCGTTCAAGCAGCCGGTCATCTGACATCCCTGGGGTTAAAGACAAACATTTTACAACTGATAGTCAGAACTCTCTGTTACGGGTGAAACAACAGACTTCTTAGCGAAAGTACACTGACAAAACACAATTGTAAAACAATTTACAATTTCCATTTGTGTAAAATTTGTAGAGTCATTTTAAAAGTAATTCAAACTTGCCTTAAGAAACATCGAGAACGTTACTCCCGGCTGATCAACAAGCTTGTAGAGTATATTTATAGTAGAAATCTCGTGCATGTTCAATTCACAGATCCTTTTCTCGCCCTTCTTGAAAGATTCTTTGAAGTTTGTCGACGTGCACCATAAGTTTCTTAGACAAGACTGGCAGCACGATATTAAGCTGGGAGACTCAAAAGTTTTCACGACATGGCCCATCAATTGCTTGTTTCCCTGCGATGTGCTGTAGGCTGATATCAACCGTGATGTTGGGTCTACTTCACCAAAACCCATGGCCGTGTTGATCGCAACTATTTTTAACATTAGTAACAGCCAAACCAATTGAAAGCAATTCTGCAGCATCCTGATCGGAGACGAAAATGCTTCTTTGGATTGCAAGGAAGAAGTTTAAAGGACAGTTACGTAACAAATAAAGACATTACATTTGAACCTCCAATAAGCGGCCACCTATTAATTAAGCGGCCAGTAATCAAAGTCCCGAAATAAATATAGAATAAGTATTATAAAAGAAAGAAATTTGCTTTTTTGTCACAATACTGTATTTTTGTTCCATATTAGAGCTGTCTCTTGAGCAAAAGTTGTCACAAGCCTGTTAAGGTGTTTGTTTTAGAATAAAGTGACTTTTCTACTGAAGATTATGCTAATTTTTGGCGAACCTCTATTTATGCGGTCAACCTCCATTAAGCGGCCACTTGCCGTTACCCCGAGGGCGGCCGCTTAATGGAACTTCCACTACATTAACAACAGCATGTCAGCTGACCGAAGCAAATTCAATTAAACATTCAAGAGTTATTAACTACTAATGCTCCTTTTTCTCGATCTTAAGGTCCATGGCGTCACGCGTATCTGTGAGACCAGCACGGTCAAACAGACGTTTTGACGACAAATTTGCACCAGATGAGGTAGTTATGATTCTAAAGGCAACGGAAAATATGCTTTTTAGGGAAAAGGTTACAATATTAAAACTAAACCAGTGGTCGAGAAAGAATCTTGGTACTCGGTTAGCATAACAAAGACGGAGTCAAGTTTGATCGATGTTTGGCAAGATATACTTTTTTTCTTAATGACCTCAAACTGCAATATTTAGCAATCTGTCAGTAGTAATTACATTTACGGCCAAACATTGTTTGAAACATAAGCACCGGACAGGGGAATGTCCTCTCTTAATTCCTTGAGATAAAATAATGTAATACAGTAACGGAATCCATCATAACCAAGAGGAGTATCTTCTCAACAGAATCTTCACATGACTCGAACAACATCTAAGAAAAAAAATTGCGATTTTAACGAAACACGTATATAAATTTTTTAAATCCTAAAATTTGGGGGTACACCCGTTAATTGAGAGTACCGAAGGGCTTACAATACATTGCCTGTAAACGTAGATTCAGGAAAAAATATATTGTTTCTTCATGTCACAAGTCACGTGTTCCTGAATCTACGTCGTCTTTTCTCTGTTCCCCGAGAATAACCAAGAGAAGACTAAAGTGAATTGGTGTGCCAAAATGCCGGGAGATGTGGGTGAGATGTGAAAGTTTTCAACAGTTAAGAACTCACTATTCGTTTATATCGCAGAATTTTTTTCCATACCTTCCTTATAGGTGATGTGTAGATTCAGGCGAGGAGACAAAATCAATTAGATCAGGCACACTTTAACTGTTGTTCTCACACTTTACGGACACGTCAACTGTCACGATTTTGCCGCGTGGGTCTCACGATTTTAACCTTTTCGTGGTTTCGTGATTGGGACCAACCAACTTCCATTTTTTTAAATGAAATGTAACTAGGCCTGTCTCGATTGTGCTCGTAAAATGCTGGAAAGTTGCTCACTGGAATACCAAAAAGTTGCTAAAAAAATCCATTAAGTTGCCACCTAAATTTCAAAACTTGCTACCTAAATTTCTTGATATTTTATATAAACGTTAATTAAAAGCTTTATTTTTTGTTCTTCAAAATAATTGCTAACATCGGTCAAGATGTTTACATGTCGTAATCAATAACAATACTGAACAGTTACACGATTTTGAGCCAGGAACTAGATAACCTTGACAGCTTGTATACAGACAAGAAAGTGAAGACACGTGATAGATACGTTTTACCGGGAAATAAAACTCAGTTGATTGACATATTCGGAATCTATAGTTGTAACAGACTACACAAACCAGATGTCCCGAGAAAAGTAAACAATAAAGGCTGCTTCTTCGATCACCATCCATTTCCGTTCATGATAAGTAATGAAACAAAGCGGATGGCCTTTTTTCTGCGTAATTTAAGCCGATTATCCCTCATAATAATAGATAAGGGTCGCAACAGGCCTGCGAAACGTTGTCAAGTGACAGGTTATGTCTTCAAAAGGTTGATAAACATTCAAGAAATTCGCATACATTGAAGTTTTCTATGAAATCGTTGACTTTTTCGTGCTTGATATATGCTCCAAACCTATATTTTGCTCAAAAGTTTCTCAGAAAGGCAAAACTTGCTCAAGGTTGCTAGAACTACAAAACGTTGCTCCAAACGTCAGAAGTTGCTCGAGAGTTGCAAACCACAAACGCGTCAGGCCTAAATGTGATCTTGTCGAGTAAAAATTGATAATGAATGACGATCCTCCTATCGTACCATAAACTGAACGAAAGCAGAACACTATCCATCGTGCGGAGGAGTTCTGCTTGATTGAAAGTCTTGTTTACCGCATTTCCATCGATCACCAGAGCCTCGACATTTTTTGCCATGTTCCTAGGCCTCTGCTGGTGCTTTTAGGCACGGTTGAGTGGATAATCGGCCTCGATTTCATGAATAGAAACCCTATAATCTTTGTAAGTTCTTGCGCGCAGCAGGGGAGGCAAGGTAATATTCAAATTAACACTCAATGACTGCCGGCAGTGGAAAAACGAATTGTTTTATCTCTGTCCAGGCAAAAATAAATAAAGCCAGTATAAACTAGAATCTTCGTTTTTGTCACGGATCCAGCTCGAGATTTTTCTTTATCAGGGGTTGGCAGGTCTGAATCAGTCAAATGATTTTAAAGTAAAATATACCTCTTTTAGTTATTTTAGATGAAAGCTCATGGATTTTAACTATACACAACTTATAAAATTGCAAACGACAAGAAATCGTCAGCTGGTACAAAATTCAGTTTGTGCGGGATTCAAACTGATGCCTGTGCTTAACGCTGACCCTATCGTACGCATAAAGAGCAGTTAGTCGGATCAGAGACTGTGCCGGCATTCTTTTGGCTCGTCCCGCGATCTTGCAATCTCTCTGGAAGTGGGAGGAAAGCCTGCGTGACAAACCAAAAGAAGCTCTGCGTAGCAGGTTACTGAATCTCGTTCCCAGAGGCCGGACTGTCCAGAGGCCGCATTCCTTTTGGTCGGCACATAACGTTCCGCTGACCGAAAGCGCGCAGATTCCCTGGATAATTGAACGGCGAGTGCTCGCGAACGGAGCTCCGTAGAAGAGAGTAGAAGCCTCTATCCAGTCTTTTTTTAAGTTAGCAGTCTGTCATCGCCGTTTGCAGCTTCTTGACAATCCAGAAAGGAACCGTCAGTACTACAGTTGTACTAGTGTCATTGCGATTATGAGCTTATGATTAACTAGGGCCGGATAAGTTTAATTACTAGGAAAATGAATGCCAGCGAGTAACGTTAACTCCATAAAAACAATACTTCTGTCAAACTCAATAAGTAAAACTAACGTTTAGAGTCAATCTAAAACCAAATAAAAAGACAATGAACTGTTTGGGACAAGCATAGGGGCAAAGGACAGCAATCCTTTATGGGCTGAAGAAAGTTAATAGAACTACCAGCAGACGTTTTATTTCATTCAAACTTTATTATGAAACTAATTTTCAGCGTATGCAGTCATTTGACCGACGGCCATATTGCTAACGAAATAAGCGAAAGTGCCTGCCCATATAGTTCGTAGACAACTTCCTCGGAAGAAAAATCAAACAGAATGGAAGTAGAAATGTAAACACACCACCGCCTACATTAGCCTTTGCCTATTTGCGGACAACTGTATTTCCCGGGGGGGGGATACTCCCTTATTTGGGCTATACGGGGACGTGCCGCTGGACAGGGTATGGTTTTTTGGCCTCGCTGTCCTGAAAAGGGTATACAATTTTACTCGACTCTGTCCTAAACAAGGTCAGAATCTGTCCTAAACAGGGTATGGTATTACGAGCCATTACAAGGTCATCAATCAACATCAGAAGTTTAAGAAGTCAACATAAGAAGTTTGAATCCAATGTCCAAATTCCTGAGTCCATTCCATTCCAAAATTATTGATGAGGCGACCACATCCGTCCGGGGATCATTTGCGGTCCAATTTGGGGATCATTTCCGGTCCGGGGATCATCTGCGGGCCTGTACATTACTAATGTATTTTTAAATAACTTTGACTTTCCTTTTTGTTAATCAGCAGATTGTTACGTATTTACATGGGATTTGCGTGCCGCCATCTCCGTCAACAGGTAGAGGAAGATAAACTTTCCAGCATGCTTAATTTCAGACCAGTAAAAATTCGTGAGAATTTAAGAATCCTCAAGAAAGGCCGAGGGAAACTTGGGTGTTTGAGTTCAGTTTTCAAATGCTCATGAAAATAGCAAAAAAAAAAAGACCGAAATTTAACATTTATGCTAACTCTATCCGCGTGAAACTTCTTTGTTTGATTAATTCAACTGTCAATAGTTCGATTCTCGAAGTCAATTTACATGAACCTTTTCACAACTCCTTTTCCATATACTACTTATGTCAGTCCTGTTGATTTCTCCACATTTGTCAATGATGACATGAAGTCGTCGAATTGTCGTGCAACATTTTTATCGCTAATTTTCCACTTAAAAAGAAATTGTTTGTGTAAAATGGTTGTCATGCGTGCTCACCATAGCCTAAGAGAACAACAGTCATCGTAGTTTGGTAGAGCAAATCCCAAACTTAAGCTTTCTCCAGGCAGCAGCAATGGTTCGTTGAAACTTTACAACCGCTGTCGTTCTGCGGGCAGCGTTTTCTCCCTGGTGGACATTTATCCTTGTGAGATCTGCAAATACCATTCGGGCTGTCGCACCGCGCGATCGCAGGCACATACTGGACTGTTTCAACTGAACAGAACATGAATTTATTAGTACTTATTAGCATGGTCGGATTCGTGAGGCATCCAACACTACTGTACAGCGAATGCTATTCTAGTTTCGAGCGAATTATCAGTTCATTGTGACTTGTGACTTTTCGTTGAGAACTGAAGGGGATTTTTGAATGAATAATAGATTTCGCGTGATAACTTGGTCCAAAATCTCTTTCTTGTGTGATATTCAATTGCACAGCTCATTTTTACCAGTCACTTGAACCGAGCGAACGACTCTACACGGATCGGCCAGTTGTCGTTGTTGTTCCTGTTGAGCTGTGAAGTTTACCCGATAACTAATGACTATAATTGTACATAAAGAGTTTTCAGTTGTCGTTGTTGTTCCTGTTGAGCTGTGAAGTTTACCCGATAACTAATGACTATAATTGTACATAAAGAGTTTTCAGTTGTCTTAACTCAGTGCTAGGGGATGATAGGAACAGTTGCACGCGCTAACCCAGTTAACCTCTTAATTGATGAACAGTAGAAAGTAGTCGTGATAATTATTGAGTGCTTTCACTTGGGGCATTCCGTAATGTTCTATTGCGTTTATTTAGCCCCTGGCCACAGAATCGCTGAAATGGAAATTCAAACATTCCAGAATGAGGATAGCTCGCAAACAAGCCGGCGATTACTCGCATTAATCCAAATATTCTTCTGTCGCCGGGACTGATCCTAGGCAAACTCGTCCTTCGTCGGGAAGGCCCCATTCCCGGGAGGGGGGGGTACGGTTTCAGGATATTTTGTATTGAACGGGGTATCAATCAATTTCATCACTTTCTGTCTTAAACAGGGTATCGCTACATGACCTAATGGCTTCAACAGGATAAGCTTAAGCATTTGTTTATAAAAGCCTGACCAAAAGCCGCCAGTTATTGGTAGCTTCCTTGACTTTGATAATTACAGCTTATTTCACGACAAAAAAGGGTATGATTTTGGTTTAAATGTCTTAGATAGAGTCTGCAAAATCTCAATTTCTGTCTTAAACGGGATAGGGAAATCAGATAATTCCATCTTTAACAGGGTCAGGGTTTGAGCGCCCGGGCTGCACCTCCCAACCAAAGCATCTGTTGAGTACCCCCCCCCCCCCTCCATCTCCCGAAGAAGGCCAAGATGTTGAAGACATTCACAGAAAAAAAGAACGAGTTCCAAGAAAGCACTTTGAAATGCCCATAGTTTACACAAGTGTGGAATTGTTACAAGCACACTGAAAATACGATTTCAGTGACTTCCCTCATTTTGCTCAAACCTTGATTAAAACTCGGCTTTTATTTCTTTTTCAATTAGCCCTGTTTACTCTCTATATTAATTCTTTGGTGTGTTGTATTTGCCCACTCTCCTGATTTTTCCTCGGGGCAAATTCTGAATAATTTAGAGTATTCGAATTTTAAGTTTTACAAAAGCTGTTGCAAATTCGCAGAAATATGGAACCTCTAAGTTTGCAAAGAAATGTATGGCCTGGCGGCAAAGGTACCTGAGGCGAGTAAAGTTTGCATGTGGATTGAACAGCCTATTATCAAACTAAGATCTATCGAGGTGCGAGCCCTCGCCAGAACAACCTGACTGTGTTCCTTTTTGGATTCTGATTGCTTATTCATATTGAATCGCTTTTCTCTTTGTTTTACCTCTTTATGCCTTAAATTTTGGCACGTGTCCCGTGGAAAATATTACTGAACTGAACTCTGACTTAGGCCAAGATCTCGACACACTTTGCGCAGTCTTTTGGTGGGGGTCTCTTATAAGGTATAAATAAGGGCCTTTTCGTTTATGGCTGGGCCTAAAATTATTATCGTGCATTTCCCAAAGTAAATGCATTATCCGTCCAGTTTACATAAAGGAATGCCGATGACATTACAGTTTACCTTCGCATCTGTCCCCCTTCCAAGGCAGTACGCAAGCGCAATAAAACAAGCTTTTTTCTTTGTCAAACAAACAACGACCTCCGTTGCGGCAACCAGACATCAAACAGCCCTCGAGAAAATAACATTTACAATAATGTGTTACGGCGATGTAGTATCATATCAAAACTGATCCATGAAAGGCACTAGTTGCTTTTCGACACATAACGTAGATGGCGGTGTAAATTGCCTTACCCTACCTTCAAAATCAGTAGGAAACTAAACCCCGGCTGATCTTCTAGCTCTGTGTTTCCGTTTTCAGGATGGATCTGATGCTCATTCAATTCACAAGTTCCTTTGTCTTCAAGTTTCGAAGACTTCTTGAAGTTTGTGGAAGCACACTTCGAGTTTTTCAGGCACAACAGAGCACACGATATTAGACTTGAAGACGCAACATTCGTCACAGTGTAACCCAGTAAACGCTTATTTTCTCGCTTTACGAAAAACGCCGACCGAGAGAAAGAATCGTCCGCGATATTGAGATCTACGGCATTTACAATTATATGCAGAAATGCCATGAACATGGAGATTATGATGTGCTTATTTTGCAGCGCAATGTTCTTCATTGCGATATTCTTGCATGTGCCTCACAGGGGTTTGACCACTGTGATAACGTTTACTCCGGCAAGAAATGTACGGCATCTAAACTGAGAATAT
Organism: Astreopora myriophthalma; assembly: GCA_014634185.1. NCBI lineage: Eukaryota > Metazoa > Cnidaria > Anthozoa > Scleractinia > Acroporidae > Astreopora > Astreopora myriophthalma. The sequence continues at coordinate 1,178,258 of BLFK01000759.1, read as the reverse complement.
GGTTGCTGATCTTAAAACTGACAGACAGGTGCCACATATTTAAATGGAATTCCTAACAGCACGTGGGAGGCAGAGAGGGTTAAAAAAAAGTGAAACGCGTGCATTTTATGAAGAGCCATTCCTCGACCTCGAGCCTTCCTTAAACTGAACTCTCTCCTTCGCCGTCCCACACAGATTTACCATTTCATTTGTCCGTGCTGGAAATAGACTCTGTAATTGGCAAATTTTGTATTTAATAACTTATTCTCCTTTTAAATATTTATTTACAGTCTACATTAATGTAATCTGAATTTGACAGTTGCCTATCTTTGACAATATACTTTTCCAAAGTACCGTATCGCTTTACGTAAGTAGCGTTGAATGACTGATAACTGACAATCTTGATTATAAGTAGCACGAAACGGACAACAAATTCCGTCTTCTTAATTCAGATCTGTATTTCTGGTAAGTTCTATTCTAGCTGATGACCTTGTTCCTAGCCTGATTGAGTTCCTACAAACAAGTTCGACTGTCCCTTGTATTTCAATTGACAAGCTTGACAGCCGAAATAAGTCGAGAAAATGGTGTTATTTCAAGCAAACGTATAGTCAGCGGTGAAAGATAAGAACTACCATCCTTCGTTGGCCGGCAATTTTTGCGTTTGAGTAACACGCGAAGATTTTATCTTCATTTGCTCCGTCTTTCGAACTTGATCACCAGATCACGTGGGCTTCAGGGTGGCGAGATAAGCCAGAGCTGTTATGAGAGTGGTGAGGCAATACCCTTCTTCACCCATCAGATATCTTAAAGACAACAGATCGTGACTACCATTAGATAACTTCAGAGGACTTCATGGAGTTCAAGAAATCTTCCCCGTCGTAAAAACTAGATATCGTTAAGAAAGAAAAGTCGTCTCGTATATGTTATCTCAGCTGTCCGCATTGCGTAGTTTCAAGCCCATCGGCTTGTTGTCGTCTCCACTCCACGTAGTCAGATAAACTTCAAACAATAATTTGGCCTCAGATAAGTATATGGCAGCTTCGGGCAGCTTCGGGTAGCTTCGGGCAGCTTCGGGTCAAAGTATAGTAAGTTATAAGGCGCATGTATCTTTGTCAAAAGCCCCCAAAACTTTTCGTACCCGAAAAGCTATTTGTAAAATAACGAGCCGCTTATTGTACAAAAAAACTGGTACTTTAACAGGTTTTCAAGCCGGGTGAGAGAGTGTAAAGTTAATGCAAAGCGTCAAGGCTAGAAACGTCTTTTCCGGAGAGGAAATTATGGCCCGCGAAAAATGACTTAAAATCTTCGGGGCTTTCGAGAAAGGCACGCTTCCCCGACCCTCCGTCGAGATCAAATAATTTACCCCTCGGGTATAAACTCCTCCATAGCATCGCATTCAGAAACCAACTGCGTCATCCCACTTTGAATAATCACATAACTCAGAATCGGCAACAAATCGTCGCAGCCACTACAAATGATAACGCAATAACAAACGGCACCAGTTAGATAAGACAACGTAACATCAACGAAATGAAGTGAAGTTAATAGACCGAATTCATAAATGGCGGCTAACAAATGATTCTTTTCTCTTTACGCTCACTAGCCTCATTTTAAAGCAAAAATTCTTTTTAATTTTGACATGCTAAGGAGGCTAGTGAAGAAAATTAGCATTAAGACAAAAGAATTATTTATTAGCTGCCACTTATGAATTCGGTCTATTGGTATGAAGTTATCTGTGTGCGCCGGATTCAACTGAAAGAAAGGAATTTCACCCAAGCGAGTTGAACAAGTTACTTTAAAAAAAATGAAAGGAACAAACAGTCACGAGATCGACCAAGGAAAATTGAATACAAATAAAAATATTTTCAAACTAAGCAACCTACAAAGCCATAAAGCAAATTATGCAAGATGCACACGCGGGTGCAAACAGTCGAGACCACCAAGAAAGCATCAAGAACCTTCAACCTCAGTTAACAAGCGCTTTGCTTAAGGATTTTTAATAATTTAACTGACTAAATACAGAAATACAAACGTGATCGGGCGCTAATCATTCTACAGTAACACTTTCAGAGACATCAAGACTGGACTAAACTGGTTTAAACTCCGTAATGAAATGGTTAAACCTAACATGAGTTCAAGAAAACAACTAAAATGCAAACGTACATAGCAGTTTCTGGGCTGTGACGAGGTTTTCCCATATTTTCCCAATAATCCTCTACACATTGACAAATACAACGCGATGTCCGCACTGTCAAGAGAAACAACAAAATTAATGCATTCATAAATTAACCCTAACCTTCAGGAACAAAACAAAAACCTACGGTGAATTACTCTAAGGGCTTATTCGAGCTACGGGCTCCTCAAAGATTCAACTTTAAACAAACAATTTGGCGTGACTTTATGAAGTAATAAATATGTTTAGGATAAGAACCGAACCACGGATAGCACGGTTCTCGATTTGCGCCGGTAACCCAGAGTTTTGGAAGGCAAGCAGCATAAACATGTAATCAAAAAGATGAACTGACGAGCCCGAGAGAGAAGTTAACACAGTAGATACCTAAACACTCCAGCTTTTCCAACGGACAAAATAATGTCACCACTTTATGAAGTTCTTCAACAGCCACTTGATATGGATAATTATTGCCTGTTGAGTCCAGTAGTTTCTAAACAGAACCATAAAAGCCTTTGTTTAAATTCCACCGACAACACATCGACAAAATCTCAATGATGACTCGGGCACACTCGGAGTGTTCCTAACAGGAGTGCTCCTAACAGGAGCCGAACAGACGATCTTGCGATTACTAATTCTGATGCTCTAGCACTGAGCTACGGGAGACGTAGTCGCGGGTTTGCATAACGTTTGCATTACGAACGCATAAACGCATAACGTTTGCACAAACGCATAACGTTTGCATAATTCTCCCAACCCCTCGAGTGTTTAGATGAGACTATGTAAACACGGAAAAAAGTCCTCTATTGCTTTTACAAAATATTTCTTAAAAATAATTCGACAAGTGAAGGAAAATGTTGTTGATTTACTTTTTGATTGAAATAGATGTTCTTAATACGCGTTCTGGGATATCATATTTCCTACTAGCCAATCAACGCGCATCTGACAACACATGAACCAATAAAAATTCGCGTGATGTCACAAGCGTGTTTACATACTCTCATCTAAACACACCTATTGACCAATGAGAGCGCGCGTACTATCCCAATTATTTCGATTGTGCACGCAGATGACGTCAGCAAACAAATTTTTCTCCGCGAAACTAGCATGTTGTGAAAATGTTACATAACAATTAGTTCATGCGTCAGCTGTGCGTACATTGAGAAATGAAGCACTTGGGAAGTTTGGAGAGCATTTAAGAAGCTAGAATTGTTCTAGGCTACGCCTCGAGCAATTCTTAAAACTTCCCGCGTTCTTCATATCTTGACGAACGCACAGGCACGCTGACGCAATCGCTAATTAGGGTATGGAAAGAGGCACACGTTATGGAGCTCTACTAGCTCTTCTCCATTTGCTTACTCCTTGTGGTTCAAAAAGCTATTCGAAAATCAAGGTTTAAGCAATTTGCTGCATAATAATGTTCCCAAGGAAACTAAGATGTGATCAGTAGTACGGCCATTTTACGTCAGTTTTGCTTTGCAGCCTTGAGACATCTGCATTGTAATTGAGATGGCTATAATACTCAGTTTTGAGTTATAATCCAGCACGTACCTGATCCTCCAGACAGAGTCTCTTTGGAACGCCCAAATCAAGAGGCCCTTTGCCAATGTTAGCTGACATTACATCGGCCAAACAAATTTCTTTCTCATAATTTACTTGTCTGTTGGAAAACAATACACCATATTCCAAAATGGCTGCCATTTTAAGATCCTTTTGTTTTTATTCAAATTAGCCCTCGATGCCTCTTTCTCAAGCTCAAAATTCAAAAGAATAATTTACCTTGAACGAGGCAACAAGGGCTAATTTGAATAAAAACAAAAGAATATTAAAATGGCGGCCATTTTGGAATAAGGTGAATAATGGCAAAGTAGTGAGTTTAATAGAATTCGATCGATCTGGGCCGAGCGCCACTTATGCCGACCGGCCGGCCGGGTTGAATAACAGTTTCAACTGCATCAACGCAAGTAGAACATAATTAGCTACAAGGTCCCACTAAAACCGAATGCTTCAAGGTTGACCTACGGTTCTTTGCGTGCCTGGTGTAAGCCGCGGGTTCAGTTATAGACGAAGTTGCCTACCCTGTTGTTTTGCTAACATATGAAGAGGCAATAATTACGGTCTGTCACTCTCACTCAATCTGTTCTGGAAGCACCCGTGTGAGTTCCACCGGTCATTTAGAGATAAGATTGTGAACCATACACCATAAGATTGTGAACCATAAAGCAGTCTGGCAAAGTACCCCACAAACTGTTGTAAAGCGCATTTGAATATATACCACATAGAACATGCCCTATATAAATCCTATATCATTGTCATTATCAATAGCTTTTTTTTTAATAACTCGAGACATGCTAACTGAACAGAGCAACTACCTGAGCACAGCTAGGAGCATGGGCCACAAGGGCTTAAAGAAAGGAAACTCCACACAGGAGTAACACAGATCTCGGCCAGCTGCCGTGTCTAGTGGTTCGTAGGCAAGGATGAGCAACTTTTGAAGTTTCTCTGAAACAAAATGTGTCGACATTAGACCCCGAAAAAAGAAACAACAGCAAATTGAAAAGCTTAAGGCGCAGAGACCTTTCACGGGCCTCATTCTATTCTGGGAGGGAGAAGGGTCGAAACGAAAGTAATGAGTGTCTTCCGATTACCATTCAGTGCGGACGGAGGGTCATAGATTCCACTCCACTGCTGTAGGAGCACTCTGATTTGTTTCCAAGTATATGCACGCATCGTTACCAATAAATTCTAGTCATCATTTCAAAGAGTTTTATAGTTAGATGCTTTGGAAGAAAATCTATATGATACGAGGGTAATATCTCAAAGACTGCGGCGACCATTTTTAAGTGGTACGGTAAAACAATCTGGCCACAACTAACACGACTAACAAGCAATATGGATCACTGTTCTGCCATTTATAATGTCCTAAAAACTCAACCCAACCCAAGCGAAAAAGTACCAGTCCCCCCCGTCCCTGTTTCTGATCCAATTAGCGTACATACCAAGAAAAAACCTGACATCCACCAAAATGTCTTTTAACTGTTTCCTTACTTCATCGCCGGGCGGAACTGCTCCGTCGTCTTCTTGTTTATTATCAACACTACTTTCCTCGCCTGGAGACAACTTGGAGTTAGGAGGCACTTTTTGATCCTCAACCTCATTCTGACCTCCTTTATCCTCGTATGATGCTTCTGAACTATCGGGTGTCGGTGAGGTTTCCTCGTTGCTGTCAGTCGTACTAGTTTCTAATTGCTTGTGTTCTGCATCGTGGTCGCTGTCACTATTTCTCTGTTCATCGGCGAATTGGTCTTCCCTGTTTGAAATGTGCTCATTTGTTTCTAATGTATTACCATCATCTGAGAGTCGCTCGATCTTATCTGTTTCAATACTTTGCGGCGGTTCATTATCTTTCTCTGTCAAAGGTCCCACCTGTTTAGACGCCTTTGCATCACCTCCATTAGTCTCCTCGACTGAGTTTTCCTTTCTTCCTTCGGATGAATCTAATTGACTGGAAGATGATCCATCATTTAAAACATCCATGGAATGATCTAACTCTTCCATATGCGAATTAGCGTCCTCGTTATTTTCCTTAGTGATACCTTCATTTTCTGTCTCACAAAATTCGTCTCCGCTGCTTTCCGATCCGAACATTTCATCCTCGAGTTCTAGGAAATAAATGTCCAGTTTTGCAGCTTCATCCATTCCGTCACCGCCGACATCGGATTTGCATTCATTTTGTGATTCATCACCTTGCGTATTCATGGTTTGTGAACTGTCAGGTGCGGTGGTGTTTTCATCAAGAAGATTCTTGAGTTTTTCTAAATCTGTGCTCGAACTAAAATCTTCGTCATGACAATTTGATGTCTCAACTGCTTTTTTTCCATCCCCGCCAGATTCAACCTGATGATTTTTATCCATGCTGCTTTCCGTTTCCTCATTTTGATCGTAAACAGAGTCATTTATAATTTTATTCACTGTTTGTTCCTGGACAGAATCAGATGGCAACTTTTCCATACTTTCTCTTCTGCTTTGCAACTCATTTTCTCCATCGCTCTCTTTGACATGTAAAATGTCTATCGTGTCGGTAGGTTGTTCGTTTTCAGAACGAGTTTCACTCAAAACAATATAACTGTCTTCAACTGAGTCTTTCCTTTTGCCTTTCACGTCTCCTACATCCTTCACCAGAGGAACCAGCTTCCGGTACACGTGATACTGGTATTGGAGAAGGAACTGGGTCAGAGGGTGGTCAGACGAACTGCATCATGGGAGATGACAAAAATGTTGGTTATTTATTCACCGACAGGAAATTTGTTATTAAGTCCATAACACACTTCAAATAACCCAACCTCTTTATCACTTTCAACTTTAGTTCTAAAGGCATCTCCAAAGCCCGGGCTCGTGCTTGGACGAAAATGTTTCATCTTTTAGCCGGGGATTAAGGAGAAGGGTAGCCATATCCCACCCTTATAAATAGCCTGCGAGCAAGCTCTCTCGTGCGAGAGCTTGCTCGCAGGCTACCTTATAAATAAAAAGCCCGATCTACACGGTACAACGTCGAGTGAGATTTCTTGAGCGCGCGCAGCTCGCACCATGCAAAAAGTCCCGTACCACTTTGACTGTGCTTACGATTGTCGCAGGGTTTAAAACCATGTTTCAAAATACTACAACTTCTTTCGAGTTGCATGCAATAGTCGTGCGCGAGCTGTAAGCTTGATTTACACGACGCAATAGACCTTTTCACGGATAATGACGCCATATTGGCTGGGGGGCAAACATGGCTAAAATTACAGTGAATCTATGGGATTTTGGCCGACTTTGAACCTCTGTAACTTCGCTACAGAAACAGTATTTTGACAACCAAAATGTCTTTTAAAAGTCATTTGTACTGACATTATTTTCATGAAATATAAAGAACAGATTCACGCCACAACGACCGTAAACGTGTTTTGAAGATTTCATGCAAATCCTAGTAATAAAAATTATGTAAATTGCCGCGAAATCAGAGGCGACATGAGAATATTTATAATACCAATTGACGGACATCATACCTCCTTTACCGGCCTGATCTTCTGTGGGATGAATGATATCAATAATATTCATAAAAGTAGCAGAAAATGTTGGAAATCGGCCTTTTCATAGCGGCGTCCCAGCGGTTCAAAGTCGACCAAAATATCATACATTCACTATAATTTTAGAC
>BLFK01000759.1:1146135-1163159 GCA_014634185.1 Astreopora myriophthalma | reverse complement strand
GGAAGGGAACGGCAAACTGTATGCATATTTCGTCAAACAGCTACTCACACTTGATACCCGACCCGCTTTTTCCACGCATGTACAACACACGAGTGCGGTTCGTTTGTTCAATTTATTTCTCGAGAGATCAGTCAAGCAACAAGCTCATTATTTTTCTCGACTCGAAACTCGAAAGACTCAACTCTCGAGTCGGGAAACTCGACTCGAGACTCGATCCTCGAAATGTTCGAGGATCGAGAATCGAGTCTCGAGTCGAGTTTCACGACTCGCGAGTGACTGTCAACTTACTTTTGAGCGGTACTGTATCCACCCAAAGACAAACATGAACCATTTGCTGCCATTGCAGAAAATACTAAAGAAAATCAACCTGGTAGACATGAAGAAGAAGGAAATGTTGAAATCGCAGAGGAAGTTCCTTCTATGGGGAAGACATCTGAGATCTCAACTCCTCTGGTGAATGAATCTATGATTGTCACTCCTCCAGAAAAAGAGGCTGAAGAGAAATTCAGTGGCTATAGTATGTCTACCAAGGAAGAAACTGCACAAGCAGATGAAGAAAAAGGGGAAGAACAAGAAGAAGGGGAAATTAGAGAAGGTATTGAAAAAGGAGACAAAGATAGAGAAGTTGTGAATGAGAAAGAAAATGAACCTCCGGAGGAGAAAGGAAGTATATCAGAGTGGAAAAAGCAGCAGCTTTCTCCAGAAGAGGAAAATACATTTGAAGTTGAACCCAGTGAGGAGGATAAGGCAGTTGTGGATGAACCCAAAGTCCTATCATCACCGGTAGGTGTATACAACACAGACAACTTCACTGCGGGTCAAAAATAAGTGAACAGCTCAGATGTATATGTGTGCGACATGCATGCAACTTTACATGACTTGCATGTGGATGGGAAAAGGATTAAATAATTAGTATGTTTCAGATGCATAGACGCTTCTTTTTGTCCTTGAAATACATTTGTTCTATAACGCAGAAATTTACTTTGCATGACACTGCTCTGACAATGTTTCATCAATGGCAAGACATTGCTGTGCATGGACAAGTAGACACCCATGTATACAGTGTAACTGATATTTTCCAAACATGAGTATGACTGCATATTTTTTAGCCTGCAGTGCAGGCGTATTTTAGTGCACAAGTGCTCCGTATACTTCTCAGGAAAATGTTTGGCCACCATCTTGAGTTTTTTTGGCAGAGGAGGGTTAGGGAGAGAAATGAATTGTTACCAATGGGGTGGGCTCCCTGAATAATAATTATACTCGAGAGAGGTAACTTGCGCTCACTAGTGAGACGCCTGCTTGTGTGACTTCTCTTGAGGCTATCAGTTGTTAACCACAGACAACATGTGATTGGCCAGAGTTAATTGCCTTCCCACTTAAGCAACCTGTTCTGATGGATTCCAATTAAGCAAGTTGGAGAAGAAACTGTTTTCTCCAGATTGCCATTTGTCGCTTACCAAGTGATCAGAAAAAAATTGTTTGTGACAACAGAGCCACAGTAAATTTCTTTTGAGATAGTTCATTTATCCAGTTTCAAAATTAATTTCTAGATACTGTACAGTGTGGTGGTCATCGTGAATCTCTTATCTTGGGTTTCCGTAGTTCTCGAAGGCTTTACTCTAGGTATGCTAATCAGTGCTGCGGCAGCTGCATAAGCTTGGCTACTCTGATCAGTAACCTTACTTACCTTTATGACATCTTTAGCTTTTTTGCCGTGTTTCTTTTTTATAGAAATCAACATCCCCTGTTGTCACCAAGAAGAGAAAAATATCCATACCAAGTAAGTACCTCTAAAGAGAGAAAGTACATGTGTATCTGTCTGTACACACATAGCATCAGAAGAATCATCGCATGTATGCACGTCACCTTTTTGAGTCTTGCACACCTTTGGTGTCTTGAGGTTTCTTGGCCTTTTCTCAATGGTGACCTAGATAAGCTTATAGCAAAACTGACAGCTGCTTCAATGTCCAGATGTATTACTGTAAGTTCTGTTGGTATTTTTAAGGAGCTTCATTACCAAGCACACCTTCCACTGAGGGACAGCCCGGGTCACGGAAAAGGAGATGGGGGTCATCATCTAGCAAGAAGAAAACCACCTTATCTATCAGTACAGATTCACTCAAGGTAAAACATAATGGCATGTGTTTTATTACGCTCATAGGATGCAGGTAATCAGGAGGTGGGAGATATTAGGGAGCTTACAAAACTACGATGACGACAACATCTACGAGAGCTTCACTTAAAAATATATAAACAATAGCCTCCATTTGGGGCGAAAATATGCTCAGATATTTGTCCGCGGACATTATCTGTTCCGAGAAGCAAACAGTTTTCCGAGCTTCAAGGAAGCTTTGTGAGCTTCAAGGAACAGATAATGTCCAAGGACAAATATCCGGCATATTTTTGAACCCCATTTGAGGCTAGTGTGTTTATTATCCTTCAAATATTTTCTCGGTTTGAAGTTTTGGAGAGTGGGGAATATTCTCGGATGTTGCCCAGTTTTAGCTGGGGTATATTCGGTCATCTGAGCGAAAATATTTGATCGATTATAAAAGTTCACATTATTGGTATCACTATACAATTATTTCATGTTCCGCATTTAAAAATTAATGTGTAGTAACTGTTGAGGAATTAAACTGGTATGAGTGGGTTAGAAGCATAGGGAGAGAACTGAAAATTCTTTTTCACACGCTAACGTCCTCAACAGAACCTGAAATTTGGTTATTTCACATTGTTATTTAGTAGATGACGGCAAACATGTGTACCAAAATGTAAAACGCATGTGCAGAGCGTGCACAGCCATTGTTTTTGCTTACAAAAACTATTGTTTTGTAGCATCGTTGTTGCTATCAACGGCAGCATTTCGTAAGCTCCCTATCAGTATTTTATGAATTTGCGAAATTATGATGGCATGCATGAACTCCAGTTGCTTCCTTTTACTATCTCAAGCTCTCCTGTTTTGCATTATTATTATTATTTTTTTTTTTTTACAATCAAGGCACCATGTGAACTATATGTGCATATGTGTACATTTATGCTCTTTTATTATTTCCTTGAGAGATGGTAACCTGACAATCTTTTGACTCAATACTCTCAAGAACCTTTTGAGAAAACTTAATTGACTTCATTTTCCAAAAGTGTACTGAGTAACAGACTTTCTACAGCAACAACACTCGAAGTTATGTTCGCTCCCATGAATGCCATTATTAATTTTGTGTTGCCAGGACCTCATCCCAGGAGTTCAAGTGCACAGTACACCAGCACTGGAAGCGGTCATGGATCTCGGAGGAGATGACAATGACGATGAAGAAGTGGATGAAGAGATGATACAAGGAAAGAAGTTGAATGAGGAGAAGGAAGCAGAGCCAATACAGACACCAGAAACCAAAGAGCCTGAGGGTAAGAGGAGGAAGGACAGGATTGTCAAAGTGGAGGAGAAGAAGACTATCAAGCTGCAGAGAAAACCTGTTGTAACTGAAAAGGAACATGAATCTTTTCAAATGGAGGTTGAGGAAGGTACTGTCAGCTGCATGAAAACTTCTTTCACATAATGCTTTGTATTGTTATTCCAGTTTACTTACAGTATGCGTGAATTACTTTATCCTATTCTTATCCTATTCCTTTCTTGGACAAAGATGTTCTGCCTGTTTTTTTCTGTTAAAATTAATTGTAACTGATTTCCAACTTTCAAATGACCTTTAGCGTCAAGCATACAAATTAAATTATCTCAAAAATGAATTACATGTAATTTTGTGAGACAAGCAGGAGCAATTTCTGCCACATTTCCATGAGAATTACATGGAAGATCATAATGTGATTGGTTTATTCTGAAATAAAATAAACATGATTATTAAGAATGTTTTTACGATGCATTGTACATGGTCATGTGAAACAATCATGGTACTCATGATGATAATATTGTAATACCACACATTGAATATTTTCTTCACATTTTGCTTGTTGAATGACCTGTACAGTTCATGTCTTACATGTATTTTCCTCTGAACAGATTTGTCATTATTTTTTCACATGTTCTGTGTACTGCATCATTTGGTTGTGCGAGGTCATTTGATTGTTGTAACTCGTCTGAGCTACATTGTTTGTCTAACCTTCTGCACACAGCAGCAGCTACCAAAGTAAAGTGCAGTAAAACAGCCTTCTGTTTTCCCTCCTTGTTCATGATGAACCCTTTTGTGCGGCGTGCGGTACACTGTATGGGAGGTTTTCTTTGGGGTCCACCCAGCAGGGTGACAGAATCCATCTGCTTTGAAAAATGGAAGATTGGACTTGAACAATCCAGTGATTGTCATGTTGCAAATTATAGCTCAAGTGTTTGAGGAGCTACATGCGCCAAAGCTTGCATCATTCAACAAACTGAGGTCCTATGTCAAAAGTTCACAAACTTGAAAATTTGAAAGATTAATCAAGCTACTGTATACCACAGTCATTAATTTTGTGCTGTCATAATTATGGACAGTTGAGGTGTGACAGTGACCAGCGATTTTTTTGACCCTGTGAGGTTTACAAATCTATATGCAGCCGAGAAAAATGAATGATGGACAGAGTTGCAGTTGCTGTGGCCAAGTTAAAATGCAAAACCAACATGCCTTTGTTGTCGACAAGCTGGCATTTTTAATTTCCATTCCAAGGTTCAAGAGAGGAGACTACAAAAATTAAAGACATTTTTGAAATAGACATTTGCGAGCAGAACTGAAATGACAGTACAGTAAAGCAGAGCAAACAAGATTTGAGAGCTGGTCCGAAGATTAGTATTTTATACCAATCCTTGTTTGAACTTGAGTTCAGATGTGTAGATGTGCTTCTCCAGTTACAGAAACACAAGTGGTGTTGGGAGAGTGGAATACAATCACTTTAGAAAGTGCATCGTTCACACATTGTTCACAAGACTGAGTTCAAACAATATTCAACTGAATGTGAAAACAATATTGATATTACATGCTGACTGCAATGAACAAAATGCATGACTGCTTCAGGAAATCATGGGTGTAAAAAGGAAAGATGCAACTTTATAATACATATGGAATGAGGATACATGGCGATACAATGCACTCTTATTAATTATGTACATGTACTTACACTGCAAGAGCATCAGTGGCAAGCAAATGTGCTGAAAAATGAACTCAACATCGACAATCCTCATTTCCTGTTACAATTTAGAGAGAAGGAGAAAGACTGTCACCATAAATTATTGACACAAGTTATCCACATCATTTACTGCAATGTGAACTTAGATGAAGTGTCTGCAAAGGTGTTGTGCTGTCCTAACCCACTTCATTCTCAAAGGCAACAGTCTTTTATTTCTGTCAACGTTGACAAGGGAACATGCTTCTCATCATGGAAAATGTTGACGCCATAAAAGAAGAAACTGAGATTGCACTGCCAAGTTCACAATTAATCATTCATACAAGTGCAGAAAACGACGAGCAGTGAATGTGAAGTTGTTGGAATATGAACTGTGCCCCGTGATTGACACCAGGGAACTGCTCTCTTAAGGTTGATAATTTCTCCGAGCTACAAAGCTAGTACTTAAGAGAGATGGCTGAGAAAATAGTACATGTTCTGCTTATCATTCGACTGAATCGTTAGATGAGAGTTATGACTGGAATTGCTGTTGGTGATGATGTTGAAATGTACTTGATGGTGTTCACAAGTTCATCTGTGGCTGTGCGTACTGCATCCATTCCTGTGTTTCAGCCTCAAACCATTGTACAGTTGTTGTAGCTAAGGCTGTTTGCAGAGGAGTATTTTACACAAGATGATAAATATTTTGTTTTACATTTCATAATAGCTTGCTTGCCGACGACTTTTCAATAATAATTTCTTACCAGTTATTTCTTTGCCTAGAGAGGGATAACAATATTGATGTTGCTGTCTCACAGTCATCAAGGAAGCCTGATTGAAAATTTGCCATTTTTCTGTACATGCCCTTGATTTCCAGATTGTTCCACTAAATATTATGCTGAGGACTGTTTCTAGGCTAGTTAGGAAGTTTCAGCAAATCAAATTTCATGTTTTAGTTTGCCTCAACTATTAACAGGGTTCGTGCTACTCCTTAAACTCCTTGAAAACTACTTGAATATATTTTGCAAATTTAAGGGCGCTTGAAAACTCCTTAAAAATGAGAAATTTAAAAAAACTCCTTAAAAACTCCTTGAATTTTTTACTTAAATACGCATTGAATGTGAAAAAATATATTGGAAACAATAAAAGAAAAAAATATAGAAAGTCATCTGGTTCAAGAGCGCCTTGGCAAAAAATGTGCCGCCATTATTGGAAATAAACGCTTAGAGAAGCTTTATTCTTCTTCGTTTCTTCTCCTTGAAAGTCAAATTTAAGTCTTTAAATTCTCCTTAAAAAGTCCTTAAATTTAACTCTGAAATTCCTGCACGAACCCTGTATTAAGGCAGGTTGCGTTTTTGTTTTGTTTGTTTTGTATGTCCACAGCCACTTTCTGTTTTCAGCAACACAATGATATCTTTCAGTGGACTGGCACTTAGGCTCGATTTCCGCCGCTCTCTCGTGTCCGGTCTACGTTCCTCCTCCTCGGGGGAGGAGCGCGGGCTCGATTCCCGAACAGCGGCTGGAAGTCGAGCCTAACTGGCACTGTACAGCTGTGGTTTTTCAAGTGAGCAAAAGAGCAGTTTTGCCTTTTCGTACAGACGACCTTTTTAGGAACTCCTCAGCCGTGATGTAAAGAGTATCATCAACCTTTAGAATGGAGTAATGAATGAGTAGAATGGCAACTACAAGTTTTCTGTTCTGAGCACACGCATTACTCGTTCTCCGATCTTAAGGTCCCCGTTTTCTTCTCGTGACTGATTGATTTTGTTCCATTGGTAGAAATGTTAGTTAAATGTCAGTTAAGTAGATGTAATTCAGCGCGAGACCATTGAACAAAAAAGGAACTACTCAAACTGAAGTAGCACTGTTGTCCTCAGCTGTTTAGTGGAACAACCGTGGCAGAAGTGGTTTTTACATTAAGTTGTAAATGATAGTCATTGCTTTTGTTTTCCATGTAACAGCTCAAGAATTTATTTGTGAGCAAACATTCCCAAGGGCAATCCTTGATTTGTGTTTTTTCCATGTTTTTAGAACCTATAACAAGGGTGACGAATAACCCTCATCCAAGAAACGCACCCTTTCCAGCGCAAGAAGCTTCCTCTCCAGTGACAGCAAACCGTTCACCATCACCTGCGAGATTTCCAGAGAGTGAAGCTCTCCATGTCAAGAACCTTGTGCGACCGTTCACTTTAAACCAGCTCAAAGAACTTCTGAGCAATTATGGAACCATTGCAGAGGATGGATTTTGGATTGACAGGATTAAGTCCCATTGTTATGTTGTGGTATGCCTTTAAACACTTCTAACAAGTCACTTCTTCTCTGGTTATTTCTGTGTTTGCACTGTGTGCAGTAGTGTACTGTGGTTTACCCAAGTGCAGTTGCCTATGGCAGGTTTTTAAGGGGAGGAGGGACTTCAGACGTGCAAGAAAGCAAAGAATGCTCTTTTCCTTTCACTCGTTTTCCCTTCTGTGTTCAAGCCTGAAATTCCCGTGCCTACTATGCAGCCTGATTGGAACATGGGCAGGCCCAATCTAAGAAAAATGGGAAGTACATGTAGGGGTGCTTAGTGGAATACATAGAAGGCAAAATGGAATCGTAAACACGGAAAACTTGCAATGGATACATGTAGGTGCAGGAACATGAACTAATTCTGCTAGTTTTTTAAGGTAAAACAATCCTTCCGTTTATCTCTGTCAGTATACTAGTGTAAAAGAAGCTGCCGCTAGTAGGCAGGCCCTTCATGGACTCAAATGGCCAGCAACAAGTCCAAAGATACTTGCTGCAGATTTCGCTGATGAAGATGAGGTTGGTATGAACTTGTGAAATTAAAAATAACTTGCGCGGACACTTTGGAAGTCGATACTGTGATCTTGATTCATTTGTGGCCCATAGCAGTCTTTGTATGTTGGTTTTGATTACATTTTGTTTCCTGTTGCAGCGATTGTTATTGTTATCGTTAATATTTATTGTTAAGGTTATGGTTATGGTCATCGTTATTGCTGAGCTGGAAGCATCGCTTTTGAATCTGTTTCCCGTGGCCAATGTACTCTATCAACCCAGTGGATGCGAAAATTTAATGCTTCACTGCCCACCGACGCAGCGCCATAGCTTCTGAACTAAAATGAACTCCGCCTTGATTCATTGTGTTGTTTCCTCGCGTTATACAGATGGCCAAGGATACCGAAGGATGTCTGGGCAAAGCCAAGGGAAAAGAAAGAGAGGTTAAACCCGAGAAATCAGTCAAAGAGGAGCAAACAGGTGCGTGTGGGCTGGAGAAGCAAAGCTACGTGTATTTGATTTAATTTGAATTGATTTAATTTGATTTGCAGTGTCGTCAATTAGAGCTTCAGTGCCAGATGAATTGATTCTGCCAATTTGTAACATCCCTTTTGAAACATTCCAATCACGATAAGGAAATCACTGAGAAAATTTGAGCTTTACATGACTGGCTAATCGCAAGAACCTATCCCTAGTTTTTCAGCTCAAGATGAGGAATCAAGTAGAACCTGAGTGTTTCTCGCGAGACCCACTGACAGAGAACAATAATTAACTCCGAGGAACAGTTCCTTCGCGTGTAAAATACGTTGTCAAAAAAGAAAAAAAAAATCAGAGGAAGTAGATAAACCCACACTACTTTGTAACAGACCTCAACGCTTCACTGATTAGCAATTAGAGCGGGTTTCAAATGACAGTCCAAAGAAATTACGCGATTGCGATTGCTACACTTTGTGATTGGCTTAGAAATCTCGCGCCAGTTTATCAAACCAAAACCAATCGCGACTTGCAGGTTCGATTTTTCCCGCGCTTTGAGCAAGTTACATGGAATTGCTACAAATTTTGATTGGCGCACTACGCTGTTTGCTCCTGCTGTGATTTGTCGGAGTGATTACTTTGTACGACACTCAATTGAAATCCGCTCTAAAGCTTGGCAGTATTTGTATAACATCGCCCTATTAATTCAGACAGTTCTCAAACACACTTGTGCTTTTTATAGCGGAGAAAACCCGCCCCGACGTAGCTGAAGAGGAAGATAAGGAGGACGAAAAGAATGCTGGCAACCTGCTGGATAATTTGTTTCGAAAAACTAAGACTACGCCCTGCTTGTATTGGCTACCGCTTAGCGATGAGCAGGTCGGTTGGCTTAAATGAGTGTATTTAGTACATATTTTGATTTGCATGACCACGATAGAACGCTCTTCAATCCGAAAGCAAAGTCATTACTTAGCTACTCCAATCAGAGGCAGAAAATCATCCGAACTTGAGACTCGATGGTCAGTTATGCAAGATGAAAGTAATCGCAAAGGAACTTTCCTTGCTCAGATGATAATGGTTTTATTTTTGCTTATTCAATTCGTCAATTTGTCATTTTCGGTGGCCCATGGAAACCGCAATACTTTTTGGTCGGAGATAACATTAATTAAAAGTGATCCAACGACCTAACGTGGTCCGACGTGATTGCGGTCGTAATTTTATGGGAATTTTAGGTGTTTGTTCTGTTTAGCTTGTTTGCCGCAGTTTGTCATTTTATTTTGGGTACATGTAACGTTTTTACAATGGACCATTTTGCTAATGGTAAGTTCCCAGTGAACTTACAGTCCTTTATTGGCCAAAGGGACAAAATTTTACTTTCGAATGAACCGCCGAACTGGCCGTTTGCCCCTACAAAGGACTGGAACCAGGATTCACTGGGAACTTACCATTAGTTTGTGACTTTGTTGTCGTTTGTTGCCGAATTCATATTTGTAATTACTCCCTTAATGCTCAGTTGTAGCAGCTACATTTAAGATTTATGCAGTATCTGCAGTTGTCCTATCTGATGCGTTGAAACTCACTGATTCGAAACGTTTGATTTCACCTGCTCTGCAGATTGCAACAAGGGAGCGCGAACGCGAAGAAAGACGGAAAACGCGGCAAGAAGAACGCAAGAAAGAGGAAGAAGCCGAGCAAAAGGAAAGACTTGAACGGCAGCAACAACGAGAGAAAGAACGGGAAAAGGAGAAACGAGAGCGTGAAACAGAGAAACAGCGCGAGTCGCGCTCACCAAGAAACAGACGACGAGAACGCAGCAAGAGCAGAAGCCGCACACCGCGCGGTGCCGCGAGACGGCGATGAAATATAACTGCAGTAATAACCGAACTCAGTTTTTATTAGTTTCGTTTTATAATGAACTTTTACGTTTTGGTTGTGAACTTTTAAATGAAATGAATCCTTTTTTTTTTTAATCTCACAACGCTGCCGTAGTACTGAACCGAATCTAACAGGGCATATTTGTTTGCTTGGACGCTTAGAAACGGCTAGAAACATAGCTAGTCGTTGCAAAGAAGTCTGTGTAACACTTGGCTGGTAGAAAGGAATTTCGTTTCGTTAGAAACTTAAGTTACAGCAAGCCTTTGCCGCCGTATTTTTACGTTTGCAGTGGCACTGGGAATAACAGGATTGTATTGTTGAATGAAATATACTTGTAATAGGATCAAACGACGGAGTATTCTCTCAGCTTGTGTCTTGTAAAAAGTTTTATTTCTAGGCGGCATCCGACAAGTATTTCATGCGTTTTGTGTTCATAGCCCTCTCCTTTTGAAGTCTACCAATGAAGTCCATCGACCTTACAACAACAGTGTGCACTACCTAAGGAAATGTGACAATTAAACAGCAACTTAAGGAGTTGCGTATTGCCTGTGTTCATCTCGTTTGTTTTTATCGTGGACGGCCAAAAAGGCATAATGTTCAACACCCGTGACCACGTAACAGTGACAATCACGGATTCCATTGTAGGAAGGACACAGATTAGCGAAGTAAAAACGAAATACGCTGCTCACTGGCAAACGTGAAGGTAAACAAACTACGGTGAATTTGAGCTCTAACGTGACGTCCCAGAAAAATGAGTGTTATATTACGGGAATAATTGGTAGACTACGAGCAGTTTTTTGCCGCTTTAGTCCTTCGAAAGCGATGCGAAACGCTGAAAATCTCCTCGCGCCCAGATTTCGCACGGCCATTTTTCAGCGCGCCTGGTTTTACTTTCGTATCACGCTCGAAGGACTAAAGCGGCGAAAGAGGGACTGCTCGTAGTCTAGTTGGCGCCACCGTATTCGTTTTGTAAGGGTGTCTCATTTCCCTCCTCCCTACAGAGAATGTAATTTGTGATAATTGTAAATTAGCATAAATTGCTATTTCGCCGGCACGGATCAGAGGCCTGGTGAGTGGTGCTAGGCGCGCTGCGGGTTGTGGGATTTAGGTTTGTAATTTGTGGTCGTTTGTAGGGCGAGTCACTTCACGGCCAGTCTTCGCCGCGTAACGTTGTTAGTTTTGGTTTTCATCTTATTGTCAATATCGTCAAAGAGGGAACTACGTTTTTCGGCTGTATGTTTGTAATTATCAATTGCCATTTGCACTTAGTGTTCTGTATAGTATACCCTAAACCAAAGCCGGACCCAAAAAGCCCTAAAAACCAGCAGGTGGAAAAAAAAGAAACGGGGAACGTATGCCCCCGACCAAAGCACTGGTGCTACCCTTGGGGTAGCCTGCGTAGCAAGCGTTTCCGTGGGGTTTATTTCAAACGGCGCAAATTTCGACGTTTTGGCTGCGCGAAAATTGGCCAAAACGTCGAAATTTGCGCGGAAACCCCACGGAAACGCTTGCTACGCAGGCTACCCCAAGGGTAGCACCAGTGCTTTGGTCGGGGGCATACGTTCCCCGTTTCTTTTTTTTTTCCACCTGCTGGTTTTTAGGGCTTTTCGGGTCCGGCTTTGGTTCGTTAGTTTCTTAATTCGATGTCAATCTTTCTATTTGTACGAAAGTTGAATAAACGGCACGGTGGTTTGGCTGGCCAACGCGCCCATATATATATATATGCTGTGCATATAAGGGACAATTGCTTAAATTGTCCAGAAAGTGTGAGGATCATTTCTTCAGCTCAATTCTAACCCGCACTTCATAATCATTTCTTTCAATGCTGTGTTTGTCCGCGTGAGTAGTGGAGGCAAAATAATACTAATCCCCTAAAAACGACTACAGAGGAGCTGAAAAATTCTGCCAAAAAGAAGAAGCCAGTTAAAGCCTGCTTTGTTCCAGTGAGCCTGCAAACAGTGGGCTGGTTTCTAATGTCAATATCACCATGGCTACCAATAAGCACATAGGGTTGAGGTGACATGTTGCGGTCCATTGGGGCATATTTCGGTTGCCACAATTCCCACTGTATCTTTAACAGAAAGACATTTCAAGGCATGGAATTTTGCAATTACTTGGCTTTTTCTTGTCTTGAAAGCATGTTAAAGAGCCAGCTTTTACGAATAAGTGGATCATAGTTTTGCAAATTGCTTTTGGGGCCCGTAAACTTCTCGGGAAACATGCATGACCCTGAAATCAACTGACCCCAGACTAAAACCTGTGGGACACCGTAAAACTTTGAGGAACGATACGATTAGTATATATACAGTAACCAACCAAAGTTGACGTCAAATTTCCACGTGGTTTTCTTCAATCATGTGATTAACAAAATCTATCGTTGATTTAAAAAAATATCCCGATTCTGTGATTAACCTCGTGTGGTAGGTTCTTCAAGTTGTTTTGTATTGTAGCAGCTTAACATTGAATTGGTGGGAAAACTGTTATTCTTTTTAGCCCCGAGCATCACAAACCTTAGGGCTTAACCCTTAAGTCCTCGAGAGGTCCCCCACTGAGGATTAAAATCATCTGGCGTCAGAGACAGTAAAATTTATAAAAGGCACTATTGGGAGTTAAAGGTTAATACCCGGACTGAGAAATAATCGGCTCTCGAGTGATCAGGTCGTGAATATATAAATGAAAACAGAACTTTGACCCAAGAAGCCGAGCCGTATCCTAATATATTGGTGACGGACGCCAGGGCTGAAGTGGTAAAACAACAACAAGTTTGTAATCGCCGCTACCACAATTATGTATTTCCCATGCAAAGACCGCCTGTAATGATATTAAAATTATTTCTTTTGTTTGGGAATTAGCTTTGGTTGTTTGGCTTTCTTTGGAAGTTAATGATCCTTGAGATTCCGAAACAACACAGTAGTATGTAAACCGACCCTAACCCAACCCTCAAATAACATCCTCAAGACAAGGCAGCTTAACTAGTTGGAGGACTTTGACCTCCGGCGGACGGGCTTCGATCTCTTCAGATAGTGTTTAAATGTAACGCAAACAATTCAATGTAAATACAAGGTCTAGAAAAGTCTTCACTGTATGAATGACTAACCGAGAATCGACGCTACAACTGAGCTATATATATTGAAGCTATCTATCATTCGTCTGATCGCCGAGTGCCTAGACGCACTGTTATCTGTGTTCTGTTTATTGAACTAAACTAGCTGCTACGCTCCACCAATCATATACATCTTCTGGAATTTGCAACGAATAAACAAGAAGGGAAAGTTCGAGTCAGGGTCAGAATTTTGTATTTAGTACCACAATAGATACAGTTTTATATCCACTCATAGACATTATTCAGCATAAATTAAGCGAAATATGTCTAAACTGCGTAACCCTATGCTTCACTACCAAATTGTGCTCAACTTGATCATTGAGGTAGAATCGAATATGTATGAAGAGTGCCACTCCACAAAAGGACGTTTTAAAAAACGGAAGCAAAAATATTTTGAGTGCTTTAGAAAATACCTATAGAATTGCAAGCAAAATGCGAAATCCACGAAGAGAGCAACTGCTGTCGTAAACCATTTATTTTTTCAAGTCAGCTGGGATACTAAATACTAAATAGTTGGCGAGCTGATATCGATCCGGGCCAAAAAGAACAATACTATGCCAACATCAGAGGGCCTGATAAGACCAATGCTATTGAAGTCAAATGATTGAAGTGTTTGATGTTACAATTTTATGAAATCCTTGTCTTGTTGAGACAAAGAAACTGTCTAATTTTAGCACGAAATCAGCTGATTTCAACTTTAAGGTCGTACAATAAATGCACTTTGCTTCCATGTCTCTCGGTCGCAGCTTTCCAATTCAGCAAGGGACAGCTGTCTGAGTGTATATTTTGAGACGAGCCACTTAGACTATAAGTTCATGTTTCCGTTATTGCATCCAAACTTTTCAACTTGATGTTGGTTGAGTGTTTGGGAAGAACACGGAATAGCAAGGTTTTTTCGCGCATTTTTGGTTCGAACACGACCGTATTTCCCATGTGATCAGAAATCAGCCAATTACGTGCTTCCGGCCTTGTTCAACAACAACTACGTACAAAACAGCATGGTTCAGATTGAGGAATAGTCGAGCTTTCAGATTCGTGGCTCTTAGAAGTTCCGGAAACCCATTTTTGTTTTTTTGATACAAAGACATGACCGAAGCATGTAACTGCTGGATGTAAACGGCCATTCGAAGCCGTTGCGAAGATGTAGTGGTTTTTGGACACCGAAGATTTCGTTGGTTTAATATGTTACGTGTAAGGTTTGTTGTTTATGTTGGCTAATTTGGCCAAAGATGACAAAACGATACTTTTCTGAAGTTGGCTCCCTCTTTGGAGTAAACTGTTGTGAACCTCTGTGTATACAATGCATTCTCTGAGGCGACGTTTAAGCCAGAGATGGCAAAGAGCGGACACTGTAATCCCGGTCGCCGAATCAGCTGAATTAGGTCAAGTTGACGAAGGTGCCTTCGCTTCTCAAACAACTGCACTTTTACCACAAACAGAAAGTCGAACGATAGACGAGTATAGCTCTGGAGAACTACATTTTATTGTAGATTATGTGGGCTCGGCACAAATATCCGAGGCAAAATCTATTACACGGATGTTGGAGACTCTAAAGAGGATTAAAAAACAACAAATTCGGAGCATACGAGTCAATTTCACCATCCGCGACGGAATTCTCCTGGTCTCCAGCTTCGAATCGAACTCTTTAGTGCTTACAGCACCGCTTTATGCTATCGCGTTGTGTGTGCAGGAACAACTTAGAGGATTTGATACTACTTTTGGATTAAATATCACTCGGAAAAAGACTCACATGTGTCACGTATTTCAAGCTGGGTCACAACTTGAGGTAAGGGCAACGCCGTCGATATTCAAGTTGTTTACGACGGCGACGAAAAGTGCGATGTTTTGATTTCTTCTGGGGCAGGTATTTAGCTGCGTCTTTTGGATAGATTGATATGTTTTCAATTTTTCCCCTCAAGACTCGAAAAGGTGAAGAAAAGGGGGTGCGATTTCTTTTAGTGGGGTTACGAAAACACGTTCATATCAGCGTGAATATTTCCGTCCACGCGTGTTTGTCGGGAGCGAAGCAAAGGAATTTCTGCTTCGAAAAGTCATCACCGGAATCCCAGAAACTTGAGAAAGAGTAAAAATTTGATGTTTATTTACGTTCAGGTAGAATGTATTAACCGAGCCGAAATTTACACTGAGCAGACTTCGCCGACCACGAAGTCCACCAACTATATATTTGTCACGCTACTTCGAGCGTTGTTTTTCTATTAAACTTAAATTTCACTTAATGAAACTAAGTCCTTCGTGCGTTGCTTACAAAACTTTTTCCGTTCGCTAAAAAAAAACGAGAGGTTGATTAGACTTGGACAGCTGTCGATAATTCTCGAATGGCAATAATCTTTAATTTTATTGAGACAAAGCTTACGCTTTGAAACTTACAAATTCATCGCCTCGAGGCACCCCGTAGATTGTTGACGAGGTTCTTTTACCGGACGTTCGTGTTTGGGGTGATTTGTCAACCATTTTGGCCCATCTTCGCCTTAAGGGGGATAAGTTTTACGTTTTATCGCACGACCTTTCTGTTGTCCAAGCCAATTTACAAATGGATAGCTTTACATTGTTTACTGTACGAAATGTTGTTTGGCCATCGGTGTGTTTATGTAATGAGTCTATTTTGTGTACGGATTATATTACTCAGCTGAGGCGGAACATGCGACAGATATTTACTACTAATTTACGTCATTGCGGAAAAGCACCCTGTCAATTTTATGTAATCAAGATGACTAATTTTGTTCTGTTGGTTGTAATAAATTATTATAGAACGGTCGTCACATTGGACTATTAATTTTGTGCGTGTTCAAATTTTGCGGAAGTGCGTTGTAGTTGAATTCTTTGAAGTCCTGTTGCTAACATCATTTTTGCCCTACAATTAAAAAACAATGTGCGATTTTCATGGAAACGGTTTTGTCAGTTTGTCAGTTTTCAAAAGTGCAAAAGTTATCTTTGACATGACAAAGCAGTCCATCCGGTCCCAAGTGGTGTCTTTCCTTCTCTTATTAGTAAATGGAGTTGCATGTGCTGAAATGTGACACAGATTTAGCTCTAAAACAATACCTAACGTTACTGGTTATCAAGCCTGACTTAATTGAACACACAACCTTCAAGATTTCGTTAACTGTGAGCTATGTTTGCTCTAATAACATTGCCATGCAACTCATGAATGAGTGCAGAATGCACGTAGATCCTTCCAGTTAAATGATGTTAAGTGTGAATGGCAGCTAACTTAGTTTAGTTACATAATATGTCGTTATTGGCAAACATCATGCAATCCATCAGGCATCACACTTCAGTAGTCTTTATGCTACTTGTTACCAGTTTAATGCAAACCACAGCCACCAAAACACCCCAATTCCTGTGTTATGTTTAGGATCTTGAATTGCTTGAAAATATTTTGTGTAACAGAATTAATACTTGCTTGGTGTGGTTACTCTGTGGTGCCAGTCAGCATTTCTTACTTACCGTCATGACCTTTGTGAGCAAAGCAGCATTAGGTATAGTTACAAGTGGTTGTTGACAATTTAAGTGGCTATGTAAAATAAGCAAAATACAAAGCAAAATACTGCTGATACGAAACTATGAATACTGTAGATAAAGGGAAAGCTGATTTTGTAACAGAAGCTTGATGCATTGTTTTGGATTGGCAATATTTGATTTATCATAACTGTTCAGGGTGTTAACAATTACTTAAGGTTACTTCCCACCT
>BLFK01000759.1:1100298-1132798 GCA_014634185.1 Astreopora myriophthalma | reverse complement strand
TAGTATGTAAGCACTGGCATTCAATTGTGCACTACAGTTGCGTTTACGAAGAAATGTACATTTACAGTTATTGTTTATAAACTGTTACGTGCTATTACAGTATTTCTACAGTATTTCTACTAGAGTGCTTTCAAAATTCCCATTCGACAAACTATATTAGTCAGTGAACAACAGTCAAGATACAGCAACTACAAGAAACGAATGAAATCGTACAACTGAAAAATATATTACACCGTATCTGCAAGTGCTCTTAGCTTATAGGCTTGATAACCTGCTACATCAGCTCCCTGACACAGTATCTTACTTCCTCCACGAGCTTACCACAGGATGCCTTTGATTGTTACAGGAACGAGCTTCGAAGAAAGAACATTTGGATAGATTCCAGACAAATCATTGTCACCATGCAATTCTTTATGAGCAAGTGAGTAACTTCAATTTTGTACTGCGTTCAAATCATATGACGCAAATGCATGCCCTCGTTTTTCGATTTTGCACAGCACGTTTTTCCTTGTGTTTTATATTATTATTGAACCAACAGGAGGAGTCGCGTCCACGATGAAAGTAGGCGTTGCGTTCTCGTTTCTTCGTCTCGGTTCCTCTCTGTTCAGTCTTAATTCAGTGCGTCAAACTTGCTTGTTTCATCCAAGCTCTCGTGATTATTCTGTGCTGAGTTCTAGAGGTTTTTCGAAACGAGTTGATAGTAACGACAGTGATACCCTGGTGCCAGAGGTGTTTCTTTGTTTTTCGCATGGAAGTGAGATTCACAGGGACCCAAACCAGATGTTTTTCTTCTTGGTTCGTTGTCACCGCTTCGCGGCTAAAATTCGTCCGAAGGGAAGGAAGAAAAACCTCTGGGAGCAGAGTACCACATAGAATGAAGGACACATTGAGAAATAGGCTGTCACGCGTAATGCTTCCATCCTTAGCGCGTTAGGATATTGATTAAGGTGCTGTGATGCCTCCTGTTTAGAGGCTTATTAAATAAGTGTAATACTCGATTTTCTCCTTTATTGTGCAATGAAGATAATTGTATCGTGATTTTCACGTTTTCAGTGCCAGAAAGCAGTCGTTAAGGGCAACCTACCGTGTTCAGTCGAGGATAGTATTTACCTCAGTTCACTCCAACTCTACATCGAGGTTCGTAGCCAACAAGCTTCCAGCTATAGTTTTAACAGAATGATCATTGCGGCAAAGCTTGCAACTTAAGCAGTTGCAAAGATGCCTGAGGGAAAAAATCCAGTCTTGAACGGGACTCGAATCCATGACCGAGCGATAGACGGTGCTGCATATATATAGTACCCTACCAACTGAGCTATTGAGCCAACTGGGATCCCGGAGCTGGTCAATTGTACCCCTCTGGCAGCGTTGTGAACTCGGTTATAAAGTGTAAATAGAGGTTTTATTTTATCAAACCTCTTCAGGATCTCTCACCTGCTGAAGTGCGAGGGAAGCCATCGTGGTCCTTTTTGTCATCCAGCAAAGAGAAGTAAGATTTTTTTTCTTGGTGATGATGAATCGTGTGGCCATAGATTGTTAAGGGGGAAAGGATTTCAGCTAAGGGAAATAAATTAGTCAGGTCAGAAATTACCTAGTGAATGAGCTTTACAGAACAAACTGTGAAATCTGGCACCATTTTCAATACGCCGGTTGCCTGGAGTATGAACGGCAACAATTTACTCGCTCTTGGAACCTCCTTTCCTAACTTTCCAGCAAGGGAAAACCCTTTATTGGTAACGTTATTAAGAGACTTGAACATCACAATCGACAAACCGACTAATACCTGACCTTACTTATAATATAAAAACCCACATTTCGTTTTCTTTTTTTTTTTTCGTTAGACTGTCTGTGTCGCGTATTAAACCAACCTTGCATCATTCCATGTACAAAGTGAAAAACATCGCAAAGAGGTAAGCAGTAATTGCAATCTATTATTAATTATCTATTATATTCTATTATTAATTATCTCTTGTACTAGGGTCCGTAAGATACGGCCGGGAAGGCGAGTTCAAGAGAACGCCACAAAACAATAGAATCGAAAGAGAATTTACAAACTAATATTTTTTTACTGTTCCCTTCAAATCGAACCACATTTTGGCGAATTTTAATTTTCTTTCTTAGTTTTAACACCATTTCTGCCACGATTCAGTTCCTGAATAGTTTTTTTCCTGAATAGTTTTGTTAGTTGAAGTTGAAACGAACTGGAATGGTCAGAAAAAAGGTTGACAACCGTTAAACGTGGAATTCCAAATGATATTTTCGGTGACGTCGCCGCGGTAAATCTCAGAAATAAGGTCCCCACTGTATCAGGAATGTAGTCGTTCTATTAGGTGGTCCCTGTAACAAGTGCTGTCGCTTTTAAATTCACGCATTTGTTTGCTCCTCACAGAATTAAGGCTGAGTATGAACAGTTTGTAAACAGTGAGATGACGGAGCGAAATGCCAAGCATAACTTTATAGATTACTGCCAAGCACTTCCCGGATATGGATGCCACTTTTACAAGCTCAAGGTAATGACTTTACGGCTATCGTTCGCGGGCCTTTCTTTCGCCGTGTAGAGCCGAACGAAGACAAAGTCAAACCAAGTGGCAAGAACTAAGTGTACTGAGCCTGTGAAGGGCGTTATTTTGTTGTTTAAGGCCTAACGTGACGAAGAATGCAATATGACCAAAACTTGATGACACAAAACAGTGTTTGTTCTGTTGTTTGAATCATTGATGGCGGTTCTGTGATAAGCAACAGATAATGCACTCCGTCCGATAAAAATGGCTTCCATCTGGTATTGTCGTAACCAAATAACTTTTTTTGTTTTGGTTTGTCTTAGGAGTGCATGGGTGCGGTTAGCCCCAAGGGGGGTGTAGTCAGGTGTTATTTTGGCGTCAGCCCCAAGAAGATCACCGTAATGGACGAAAAAACAAAGGTACGGAGTTCTACACACAAAAAAAATCCATTTCCGAGTTCGCGCGAGCCTCGTCGAGGTGCAATAGTTTTTTGATGGTAATTAACTCACTTTGCGTATGAAGAACAATTCATTTTCATAAGAAAGACTTCGCACTTAGACTCGCTTTGAGAAAGAGGCTGAAGTGAACTCAGAAATGGCCTATTGTACCTATCAATCTGGCATATTCAACTCTGGCAATGCTTTCAAGTAGTAATTTCAATATAAATAAAGAAATATGAATACCTTATTGCCCATTGCGCGTGAGGGGCTTTTCAGAAACAATGAAACAAATGCAAATGAACATTAACAGATTTAAGAAGTTCGACTTGCGTGAGGCAGACCAGTTGGGCAAAACAGGAGTTAAACCAGGGACTATCCACGACAACTTCAGCTTTGGCCGGTCAGAGCGAGACTTTTGACCTTCGGATTTCAAGACCTCCACACTTGGGCACGCTATTTCTGCATCATTACATGAAATATCCCGTTGATCACACTATTTACTGAGCCTTTCAAAACGTCTTGAAGAAGCTGTATAACAAAAGCCAAATGATCGAGTTGACGGTTTCCCTTTACTTGGTTGTTCTTGATCTGTTGGACTTCTAACGACTGATACCGGTATCGTTGGCATGAATGGTTTTGTTATTAGGCTGTTATTGGCACCTGGCAGTTGAAGGAGCTGAAGCGATGGAGAGCGTTAGCAGATGACACGAGACTCCGGGTTGAATTCATCAACAAGACATTTGAGTTCATCCTTGAAAACAAAGGGTAGGTCAGCTGATGCCTCACCACATTGCCCAGCACCGTTTGACAAAGTCATCTCATTTAATATTTGTTTGTTTGTTTGTTTGTTTGGGGGCGGGGGATTGTTTCTGAGTATCCTAAGAATGAGTTCTCAAGGTAGTGAGTCATAGCAAATTATTAAACCAGATTACAACTGTCTTTTTATCGGACAGTACAGTCGGTGACGTGATATCAGTGGCTGTTGTCCGTGAACAATATGTGATAAAAGATTCTTGTCACTGATTTGGTTTTATGGTGTCTGCGCATATTGAAAATGCCTTCCGGGCTCATACATATTTGTTTCGTAGGGTTTTCAAGGAGATCAACGATGTTCTTTTGCTGTGCGCAAAAATTGAGCTCCAGGTCAGTATAATAAATTGTTTGGTATCTCGTACTTAATTTGGAGCTCATAACGGCCCCCTTTTTTTTGCGGGGAATGGTTGTTTTGTTTTATCGTATCATTACAAAACCAGCAAGTGAGCTTTGAAACCTCGGCGTCGAGGGAAGATGGGCATAACGACCACCGTCCATCCTTGAAAACTTGGTGGAAGTAACTGTTGGTCGGATTCGCAAGGCACTAAAAAAAGAAAGAAAAAATGAAAAGAGAAAGGACTCTCTTGCTCCTGTCTGAGGTCGCATTAACATGATGGTCGTATGTTGGAGTTCCTCTGTATTCTTCCACTGCGTTGTGAGACCAATTTAGCCCAAACTTTCCATTTCAGATTCTGGCAGGACAAGATTTCTCTCCATGGAGCAAATACGCCGAGGAAACCGAGACTTGGGGTGAGCTGGCTCTTGCGGCAGTAGCGCCCAAGCCTGTGCTGTACTCGGACAAGTATGACAGTGACTCTGGTGTGGTGTCCAGACTCCGGGCCATCTCCTTGGCTTCATCTGTACCTGATCAGCATGCGGGGAAGGTTGGGACACAACTTTCCACGTCAGCCAAGCTGTCAACATCAGCACCATACAAGCATGGCGGTCTACCGCAGAAAGATGAACGAGTCAATGCCGTGCCACTGCAGACCGGATCACAGGCACAATGTACAGGTCTGTTGCTGGTTTACTTTCGGTGAAATGTGACCAAGCATTCGGAAACTTTCGTCATATCTTTTGCTACAGAAAAGTCCTTTGGCAACAACTCATATCTAGAATACCCAATTGGCATTCTTTGCATTGTTTAATTGTGTTCAGTCTTGAGTATAAAATGGTGCAATTATTTCCGAGGATTTCCCACCACTGTACCACTATACTGGTTGTATGATAGCATCAACAAGGACGCTTTGTTTTTCTTACTGTCTTTACATATACATTTTCTCCCTATCTTTATTTATGTTTTTGACTTTAGGCGCAATTTTGCGTAGTTAACAAGCAGGAGCGCCAGTGGTCAGGTGTTTTCATTGGTGTTGTTACATTGGCGCATGCATCATGATTCTTTGTGCTCACCGTTTGAAGGGCGGTTTTGTTGCGTTGTCGCGGGAAGAGACAATGATTATATCTTAGTTTTCCAAGAGTTGCATTGTGTTGATTTTACAACTGAAGGGAAAATAATATACTAGTGGTCACTATCACTACGATCTTCAGTGACAATAGATCCTTCTTTTTTCCCCTTTCATCCTTTCAACACTTCAGGCGGTGCAGCAGCATTAACTCTGGCCTCTGGCAGTCCAGGTGAATTGTCCGTGGCATCGCGTACCTCTGCGGACGTGCTTTTGGGTTCCTTACAAAGCACGTTACAATCAAAAGGATCCTGGGAAGCTGGGTCACTTTCTAATGACGAACAAAGGCGAACCTCTAGTAAGATAGAAGGTTTCATGGTCGTGGCCGGCATCTTGTAGGTAGGGCTAAAAACTCGGACGGACCGGGGCGAGTCATTGTTTCGGTTCAAAATGGCGGAGAAAGAATACAAGTTCGAAGACCGTGAAATGAGATGCAGCCGCCATTTTGAACCGAAACAATGACTCGCCCCAGTTCGTCCGAGTTTTTAGCCCTACCTACAAGATGGCGGCCACGACCGTGAAACCTTCTATATCCTTTGGATCATTCCCTTAGAGTGGCGAACACAACGCGCGCATAAAAAGCCGGATAATAAATTGCCGGTTCGTTCGGTAAATTTGTTTATTTCAACGATTCAATATATTCGTTTTGTTTGTTTGTTTTAAAGCATGTATAATGGAGGAATAAACACTGAGCGGATCGGATCGGATCGATGGTTACAAGTGGAATTGCTATTTTTTTTCTCAAGGCAACAAAATTTAATATAACGGCAAATGAAAGATTTTGCCAAGCAGACCTCTCTGCTTTACGTTCTCGTGTCGCCGTGGCTTCAAAGCAATGTCTAGGCATCATTTTGCTGCCCCAAAGAACGTCACCATCACGAGTAAAAACAATGTCTACATTTCCACAGTCACAAAATATAACTGTTTCATTTGACTAGGAGGAAGTGGTGTAAGTGTGGACGAATCTGGTTCTCCCAGTGAACGCCTCGCCCTTGATCCTTCCGATTCCTACCCAGCTGGACAAGAAATCAAACGTGGCACATCATCCAGCCACCGCCGCAAATACACGTCTGGGAGTAATGCGTCCTCTCTAGGGAGTGATTCACCCAGTAGTTCGGGTCAGCTCACTCCTACTCGTCCCCACAAGGGACCGTTTAACTCATCCCTTCGTGAAGATGATGATTTTGAGAGTGTGAGCCGCTCTTTTGGTCAGAGCACGAACGGCCAGCTTCTGATCTGCCAGTGTCCCCCAGATGCAGAGTTTCCGGGCTTCAATCGTCGAGATTTTACGTGAGTTACGCCATTATGGAAGCAAGGGCTAGGGGTCAGTGCGGTAGGGGAATTCGCAGTGACAGACACACTTGTTTTTATCACGTAGGGGATAACATAGTTCCCTCAATGCAATAGCGATGTCAGAGGACTGTCAGAAACTGAGAAAAGTTACTTTTTTGTGGTCTTCATCAGTTTGTGGTCTTTCTTTTCACAACTTTCCAGCGTTAATAACCTTTAGTATTATTGTGTGGGTTGCAATGTTACCCATTCATTAATGTCTACGCATATATTCCAACGGTCGAAACGCCGTCCGCTTTTCGGGGTTACGTAGACAGTTAAATTTGGTTAAATTTGGCATCGAATTTGAAGGTTATGAATAATTGCGTGCGTCCATGTTTGTTCCACAGGCCGTTTGACCTTCTGCAGTATCCCAAGGAACTTGCACGGCAAATAACCCTGATTGATCATGGTAATTACAACAGACGTGTTTTACCTAACTGCATGGAACATTTTAGCTTAATCTGACCGGTAAACTGTGGGTTACGTTTTCGGGGCACTAATTGGAAAACTCGTTCTCGCAACTGTTTAGCAAACTTCAACACACTGGGAAAATGAGTAATGTTATGAAACTAGGAAATAAAAGCCTCTAACCGATCGCGTAAATGTGGAAAGTGATAAAGGAGAAAGGTAAAGCGACCTTGTAGTAGTGTGAGATTAAGGCCCTTTCTCGATATATATAGATATCACTAACTGCAGACAGTACTGTTTCGGCCTTCTGGGCCTCATCAGTGCAGTGCTGATGCTAGGATGGAGGTAAGGCCATATAGCCACCCCAAATGATCCCACGCTTGTGCTCAAACTAGTAAAACTAGTGAGCGATGCGCAGTGCATTAGCAATGACTCATCCTAGAAGAGTGCTCAATTAGGACATAAAGGCAAAGCATAGATATATATATATACATATATACATTTATACATTTATACATATTTAACAATTATTCCACGAGCGCGCGTTGGATATGAGATGATAGATAGCCAACGAGGCGCGTAGCGCCGAGTTGGCTATAATCATCTCATATCCAACAAGCGCGAGTGGAATAATTGTTTTATTAAAAACGCCCCCAAGATTAGATAAATCTCTTCCCGAATTTCAACTTTCAACAACCAATTCCCGAATTTCAACTTGCATTGTTTTGCTTCGCATTATTAAACTATAAACACAGGTGCTTAAATTGTCAAAATAATGTTTAGAAGTTGCTACCTTGAAATATTTTGATGCCATACTTTGTGGCTCTCTTTGTGCTCCCTGGTGTTGCGTTTTGTAACAGTTCAAGGACTTCTTTTTCATTTAACTCCGGCGCGAAGCGATTTTCGCCGGCCGCCATTGTTTCCTCATGGAAAAAAATTTAAGCTGACGCGTACACACACCATATTTGGAGGTTATGGTATATTACCTCATATACCATGATAGCTAAGCCAATGAAAAGTCTTGAATTGCATTATCCAATGATTCAGTTTTAAATAAATACATATATACACTGACAAGATCCACTGTTTCAGGCTCCCTGAATATGCTATATCAGACGACTGAGAGCAGTACCAAAAATTATCCTACCAACCTGCAAAAAGAACCAGCTATTGTTGCATTTCATTTCGTCGTTGATGTATCGAGAACTTGCAGAGAATGAATGTCTGTGTTATGTAAGTTTTGTTTTGTTTCTCTTTTTACAGAAT
Organism: Astreopora myriophthalma; assembly: GCA_014634185.1. Taxonomy (NCBI): domain Eukaryota; kingdom Metazoa; phylum Cnidaria; class Anthozoa; order Scleractinia; family Acroporidae; genus Astreopora; species Astreopora myriophthalma. Next base: position 1,124,578 of record BLFK01000759.1, on the reverse strand, counting down.
GCTTCTGTGCAGTAACTGCGACCGATATTCAAAAGAAGATTGCTATGGGAACGGGAAAGAAGAGGAAAGTTCCTCCTGAGCAAAGACTGTCTGTGGAAAAAGTTGCCGACAGATTTAATCAGGTAGCTACCATCTCTCTTAGCTGTCGGTCTTTTTTGTAATGTTTACAATATGAGCGGCAGTGTTGTATGAGGCCAAGCCGAGAGTTTGTGAATACTGATACAACACTGACGCGAATAAACAACTTATTTAACGTCAGCATTTGGTATTGATGCTGATTCATTATTTTTGTCGTACGAGTAATTTTAACGAAGAAAGTCAAACGAAAAGTTTATGCAAATTAGGAAAATTTTGTATCAGATATACAGCCATTGATTAATAGAACTTTTTTTTTTGTTTTTTCTTCATGAATTATTAATGAGTTAAATGAGAGCAATTTGGTGGCATTTGAATATGAAAAGGAACACGTCTTAACTGTTGGTTCGTAGTCTGTTATATCCAGACTAGAATTTTCAACTGTTGTGTTTTATGTAGTGGTGTGCCAATCATCGATTATAATCGATCATTGATCGAAAACCTTAAGCGATGCGATAATCGATTATGCAAAATGTACAATCGATTCTTATAAGTAGTTTTTTTGAAACACATTTCAGAATAAAAACCAGCGATAAAAAACGACGTTTCGATCTCTGAGGTCATTTTCAAGTTATAGAATGCTTGTTATTCATAAAAGTGGTCCACAGTCAAAAAAACTCAAAAGTTTATATCACTTTGACTTGCATACAAGTAAGAAACAAAGGGAATTTTTGTAAAGGGATTTTTCCAGTTATAATCGATGATCGATCAGTTAGGTCAATCCGATTATTTCCGGTGATGGATTACGAAATCCCAGCCGATTCCGAACACTAGTTTTATGTATGACAAAGAACAGCAAGAGTGAGCGGTAATGGCTGGAGATACTCGTTTGGCACCGGTAAAAATTAAGTAATTGAGCCAAGCTGAGATTGGAAGTAGCGAATGTTGATGTATGCTTACACTCTCGCTAACTATTTCCTATTAAAAAAAATTAACTTCCAGCTGAGCACGTGGGTTGCAGCTACTATTGTAACAGAGAAGTCAATGGAGAAACGTGCTAATATGTTTATCAACTTCATCGAAACCGCGAAGGTAATGAATGTTAGTGGTCATTCTCCTTAAATGTTGATTATCACGAATAATTTTTGTCCAATCTTTATAATTTTTAGCTGTGTTTGGAGCTGAGGAATTTCAATGCTGTGATGGCTATTGTTGTAGCAGCGCTGGGCAGTGCACCCGTCAGACGTCTGCACAAAACGAAGGAGGTAACTGACGGCATTTTCCATTTTACACCCGATGACACCATAGGCGGCCCAAACTGGCGTTACGCTCGAGACGTGACTGAGAAAGCCGCTCGCGTCTTGCGCGTAAGGCGAGTTTGGGCCGCCTATGATGTAGAAAGGGATAAGAGATTTTTAATGCCAAATTCTATGCCACGGTTGAATAATAGAAGTATAATCAGTTGAAAATGGAAGACAGGACATTATGGAAACCATTATTCAGTGTCACTTGTTAGTGATTGCAATTCGCCATTGAAGTGTTTCGCTCTTTTCAATCAGTCAAACGTTTCCTTTAACCACAGCTTGTTCCTAAAGAATATCTCGAACAATACGCCAAAATGGAAATTCTTATGGACACAAAGGTAGGAAGTTCATTTGGTAGAATAAACTGTGGTAACACAGGACATGCTTTCTGCGAGGTCTACCGACATGTTCCGGCGGCTGTCCAATTGACTGCTCTTGTTCTTTAGTTGGGACAATTGTACATCCTATAGATGCATCGGAGTCCAATATAAATTGGTAAATGGACAATGGACTGTCATGATTTTGAGTTCAACAGCCAGACCGGCATTCCGTTCGATCATTTGTATAGCGAAAATGGCCAAGCTTCCATTGTAAAGTGATGAATTGATTCATGAGTTACTCGTTATCGCGTCGGTCGAGATTAAGCAGTTTTCAAGTGGTAATGCTGAGCTCTTTACTGTTTGTCTTTATCCAGGATAATTATAAGAGATATCGACAAGCACTTGCAGCTTCCCCGACACCATCCGTTCCTTATTTTGGTAAGTTCAATTTGTACCAACAGTTTAGCGGCTGGGAAAACTTGTTTCATAACCTACAAGCTTAAGATGCGTTCGTAGAGAAGGACAATCTACAGGTTGTCTTTTTTTTGTCATTTTAAGGTATTTACATGAAGGATCTCACATTCATTGCGGAAGGAAACCCTGATTTCTTCAAAGGAGGGCTAATCAACTTGACTAAACGGAGACAGGTCAGTTCTGCCACTTACAATCGTGTTAAAAACAGCCTCTGCAGTGGTCCATCTAGATTCAGGCACTAGTGCATCCTGGGACTCTTGCCGCATAAAATTTGTGAGTCCCAGACACGGGAGGACGAGTCCTTGGGCGTCCTTTCTCTACCCGTTGTGTTTTTTTAGTACATACGTTTACAATACATGAAATTGCCATCTTTTCGTACACTAACCAAGAGTACTTTTTCAGCCACGGCTCAAAGAATCTTCGTTCTTTTGATTTTCCTTTTTGCCTTTTTGCTTTTTCTTCGTTCGCAGTTGCATCGTCTTTGTCTGCTGCAGTTACTGCTTCTTGCTCTTGTTGACTCTCTTCGTTCAATTTCGCAAATGAGAGCTTTGTTTGTCCCTCCAGGGGTTTAAGTTTTTTTTTTCTTTACGGTGGCATTATTAAATTTAAATGATGGTACAGACAATACAGACCTAACGAGTCTGGCTTCCGAAAACAAGGAGCACGTGTGTGTTGCGGTACAACATTTAAGTACATTATGCAGAGGTTCTGCACGATACAAAAAAAGGAATTAGCAGTAGACCTTTGCCGCATTCCTCCCAGTCCCCCACGTCAAGTTATGTAAAGGCCTGGGGTAAATAAAATTCAATATGGCGGAAAATGTCTGCTCCAGCCATTTTGAATGTTATGCACCCCAGCCTCGTTTCATAACTTACCGTGGGGGACTGCGGGGAATGCGGGAAAGTTCTATCAGACAGCGTGAACGGTCCTTTACCAGGCAGGCACCCACTAGACAGTTTATAAGTAGAGTATAAAATAACGTTTTGTTGTTTTCTTTCTCAGATCTACCTTGTAATTGATGAAATTAGACGTTTTCAAAAGGATGTTTATAATTTCCAAGAGGTGAGATGTTGATGTCTGGTTGGTACGAATCGCTCCACGTTTTCCGTAAAGCCGTTGGTTTGTCAAACGTTAAGTAGGGCAACATTCAAGGCATATTAGCCGTTTGGCTCGTTTGGTTAGAGAGTACACAAAAGAACGAGACCTAAAAAAACGAATCGCGTTCTGGTTGTCTCAGTATAAAAGAGTGAGACAAAAATGATGTCAGGATAGAATCAAAACAAACGAGTCGGCTCTTTAGTGGACTGGTACTGACCCTGTATTGAATACTTCGGCCATAATGGAGCCCGCATATTCTATGCGAAACGACCATGTTTTACTTGCTTCGCACGGCAAAGTGGACGGAGTGTTTTACGTCGCTCACAAGATTTCTGATTAGGGGTATGTTAGCACACTCAGTTGCTACATGCTACAGGAACCGAGTTACGCTCTGACCACGTGGGTCATTTGGGTATGGCTCTAGTGAAAGAAAGGAAATTATTTTATCTCTGATTCTTCCGTCGTGATAATTCTTTTCAGGTGTCCGAGGTCCGTGATTACTTAGCAAACGAGAAAATTCATACCGAAAAGGAACTGTATGACATTTCCTGCCAATTCGAACCAGGCCTCCCGCGACGGCACTCCGAAGCGGACAAGTCAATGACGTCACGTCCAGTCCCCCAATTTAAATCGAGCACTGTTGGGCGAATGGCGGGGAAAAGATCGCTGAGTTTGTCAAGGAGCTCAACCACTTTGGAAACTTCAACAAGTTGATTGATGTCGTAAAGCGCGTCAGTAGAACGGTCCCTGATTTATTTAAATGAAGTCAATTAATAAATGCTAGGTGATAATTGGGAAAAAGAATCGCCTACCGTAGGCCGTCAATGTATAAATGTAATTTTTGTTTATAGTGATATTTTTGTGGGATACGTGTGAGAATTCCGGGATATCTGATGCAACATGAATGTATTCATTGTAAAGAAATAAGCACGTTGTAAATATTTTAACCGAGCTGTAGATGTGGCTTGTTATTTTATGGACCTTTAAATTTTCAGTTCCCTTGCTAAAATGCAAATCGTCGACAAAGCGGCATCCCCTGAGTTTGCATCGAGGCTTTGACAAGAAATAAGTGCTAATGAGAAAACAGGTTCAGTAGCATTTAGATGCAAAAGTATTATTGAAATGGTTAGAATGTGTTTTTCTAACAGGGTTCTGTGAAGTTACGGTTCATTAAATCACTTTGGAAGACTAGAAAAACAAGGTTAGCATCAGATAACATAGGGTGAACTTGATTCAGTTACCAGCGGTCGGCGTGAAAACAATTGGTTTAGTTGGGGGGTGGGGCCAGGTTCTCATTTTCTCGGGCGCAGAAATCTACTTTCACCCTAGTTATCTAATGCTGACCGGAAAACAAACGATACCAAGGGCGAGAACCGCCCCATGTGCGATAAAACTGGTAGCCGTATTAGATAACATCGGTTGAAACAAGAGTACGCCCGCGAGTGTATGCCTGTGTAGGGTTGTGTATGGCTGCATGTGTCCGTGCAGGGCTTTGTATAGCCTTGTAAGGTTATGTAGGGCAGTGTACAGTTGTGTAGGACTAAATAGGCTTGTGTATGGCTATGGCAGGGAGTATACATATGTATGTATCTATCTATCTATCTATCTATCTATCTCTATATCTATATATATATATATATATATATATATATATATATATATATATATATATATATATATGCATATGTCCCCCTACCTTCTCCAACCGCTGGCCATTGATCTGGTTTTATTCGAAGTTATCAGAAGCAACCAGCATGGATCACTGAATATTAAATTTGCAGATAATTGTAAGGTCTGCAACAGTAGAGTTGTTTAAATGTTTTCAGTTGTCGGTGCTTCACAAAAGCACTCGAATGAACCAAACAAACTCCAAGCAAGCGCATAGATTTGCTGGCAAAAAGCGCGGGAAAATTGAAAAACTGGCGCGAGACTGTCCTGCCAATCATCATCCAGCGTAGTGGGAAGAAACCAAAGCAATAGTGTTTTTGTTCGTGTGACCAGCAGCGAGATCTGCATAGTGAAACAAGAGGAATGATTTGCAAAAAAATAGAGTTCAATTCCCGAAAGAATATTTCACTCCCCCAACACAGCCGCCGTTTCTTTGTCTTACTTCCCCAACATGACCACTGTGACGTCATGTGAGAACACTCTATTGGAATCATGAAATGCCCTATCCTGACGAAATAAGAGTGTATTGAGCCTGTGAAGGGCGTTATTTCGTTGTTTTAGGTCTTACGTGGCGAAGAATGCTATACATAGCGTCCTTTGTTTAGCTGTTGTATGCTGCCGTAAGTCTTCCCTTCCAACCTCTTCACCATTGCCAATGTCGCCGCGGGTTGAAAAGGTCTGGCACTTTTCCTCTTCACACTTTCGTTTGTTTACATCAGTCTCGTTTCCAAGTAAAATGGCGCAGAACTGCTTGACTTGTACCGAATTAAGACATAACTGGTTGCTTATTTGGATAAATAGTAACTGCACCTTGGTCGTAGAACACTGTTTTAAAACAAGACATATGTCTTATAAGTCTATTTTATAACTAGATATTTTTTCAATCATACGATTCAATTCCGCGCATGCTTGGTATCGCCGAATAAATGTTATAAATTTCTGTCTTGGGGTATGTTTTTTTACTTGCTTCCTTTCTGTGATAACACTGATAAGCCCCTTGCAGTCCTTAGGGGAAGGGGTTTCGAAGACATATATAGACTACGTACTAGCAGTCGCCGAGCCGGAGCAAACCAGCCCTAACGCATCAAAGAAGAGTCATTTTTTTGAATGTCTTTATGTTGGCCAATTTTGAGGGTTACCTTGATTTAAGAACCAGATAAGTTTTTCTTTGTTTTCTTACCTATGGTTTTCTTCAGTTTTATTTTATTTGTTTTGTTTTCTTTGTTTTACATGATCCGCGAGTGTCACAAGTTCTTAAACCGAGATTGAACTCAATTTTCCTCGTCAACCAGGTTCATATCAAATTTTTGAGAAAAACTGATGGCATTGGAAATCGTACCTGTGCGTATGAACACAGTTTGTTCATTCCCTGCCGTGTGACTAACCCGTGTAAGCTCATGCTCTGCTCGACGTTGCGTACGTTAATTAATTCTCTGACAGGCCACTGCTTGAACTAGAACCCAACATTGTCTCACAGGCAAGGATCATTGGGAATTTGCTCAATGACAAAGTATTCAGCGAAACTGAGACAATTCGGGGAACGCAGTAACTTCCTCCTTCTACTTCTGAACGAAACGCCAACACCTTTTCTTAAAAGAACCCACTGTTCATGCGGCCACCTGTTTTCTCAGGACCCGTTATTGTCTGTACTTGCTCTTTCTGCTGTGTCAAATTATATATTTATAGTCAAATTATATATTTACAGTCTTTACTAAATTGGATATAATATATGAAATAAATTTCCGATAGAAATTTGTTTTCAAATATGTGTGTCTGCGTGGCTAAAAGGGCTCACAAATGTTCGATTGTGTTCTACAATGTTTCTTCCTGAATCAAACTTGAAAGTTTGCATGAACATATTTGAGGTTAAAACTGCTTAATGTGTCTGCTAACAAACATATTATGGGGCCGTTGTCACCAAGGGTCTGCCATTTTTTTCCACCCGCCTAACATTTATTATATGTCTGACAGAAAAATTTATGACGCAGCCTTTGGCGTTTAGGCTTACAACGAGGGCGGAAAGCTGCCTACGCGCACGTGTTCAACAGAGCCCCGAGGGGAACTCCCCCAAATAAGCTATATAGGTATGTGCCGTTTTGGTCTGAAAACGGGTATAGGTTTTACCCATTATGGTGTTGAATCGGGTATGGTTTTCACAAGAATAACGAGAGCGTATAAACATGTTTGTCTTTTCAACTCCAAACGAATAACAGAAAGAGAAGTAAACAAAATATAACATTCGAGCTGAACTTTCGGGTGATACTTGACTAAGGCACTACTCAGCTTCGCTTGGACAAGGTAATGGATTCGAAACCAAGTGCAACTTTCAGAAAGCAGGACTGAAAACGGGTATGGATTTTAGAGGCCAGGTCTGAAAAAGGGTGTGGAAAATGGCATGTTTTGGTCTGAAATACGGTCAAGGTTTGGAGAACCGGTCGGCACATCCTATCAAGAATTCCAAGCCCCCCCCCCCACCCCCCACCCCGGAACAAAGCTACGTGCGCCCGTTGCGCAGCTTTTAATAATTAGGGAGCTTAAGCAGAGGCGTTTTTGAGTGACGTACGTCAACCGGAAGTCACGCGTTTCCCCTTACAAACTGCCTTGACGCTACTACAATTGTACTACTCAGCGTCTTTACTCTTACAGTGTCAATTTGCTACAAAATTGGGGCGAAACCACTGCCCACTGAATACAAAACGCCCACTTCCGGTTGACGTACGTCCCTATACTGATAATACTATACTAGTAACACCTTATTTGTGCTGATGTCTGTACGTATGTCACGCTGGTTTACGGCGGTGGAAACGGCGCAAAGTTCGAAGAGGTGATCGCTGTTCGAGGCAGTTACACGGCGAAGTCACCGAGAGTATTCCCGTAAGTTGAAGAGAAAAATGTGTGAGAACTCGGAGCGAAGGTGAGGGAACTTCTGTGAGAGTTAAATATTATCTTACGCTTCATTTATAGGACTTATATACTGAGCTGTAGGTTTGTTTTTGTCCATTCTCCATTTTCAATTGACTCCATTTTTCCTTTCGAGAAAGATTTCCCCAGTGACAGAAACGCCCATACCTGGCATATGTTCAAACGTAGAAACCCGGCTACTTAAACTTATTTGTAACCTTAATTAAGCGTAAGCTTTTTTACATGTTAAGGTGTTAATGGCTGTCAGTGGCAGTGTGAATGACAGCTCCATGATTGCATTTAGATTCATGGTTCAGGAAAGTATTAGCTACGTGATTTTGTTTGCGAGCTCGTTTCAGATAATTTACTGTTTTCACTTATTTATTTATTTTTTAATTTATTTACGTTATTTTCCATGGTGATGACTCACATTTCTCGACTTTTGGGTCGTTCCATGTTTTATCCGCCCACCTCACCCTCCTTCCCCTTAAAGAAGGCAGGTTTTTGCATTGGGGAGTTTGGACTTTTTCTTCAAAGAAGCTTAGAAGATTTGGACCCTTCGGACAGTTTTTTCAAAGGTGCAGACAAAATATCAACCCTTCAGATTTTATTTTTCAAATGGTGGTGGCAAAAAGATGAGGGTTCAGATCTCAGCCATCCTTAGTGGGGGGTGTACGACCCTTTGCTGTGCTGAAGGGGAGAAAGATTTGTTCTGAAAAAGTCATGCAATTTGACCTTTTCCAAGCCAGATTAGAATCAGATTTGATCATAAAACAGACTTCATTGCCTTGTGAACTATAATTCCAGCTCAACCTAATATAACCCAGTGTATGGTACCCATCTCTGTTAGTAACTCTGGGTACTCCAATTTTTGGAAGTAACTTTTCCTTTACTAAAAAAAAAGTGGTCACTGATATTTCCAAAGCAAAGGCCACTACTTGTAGCTTCTTTCCTTTGTTTGCAGACATGACATGAGCCATGATTATGGTGATGTAGAAGAAATCTGTAACACAATTTTGAATCAGACCAAGCACCGACCAACCATTGGTATTATATGTGGTTCAGGATTATCATCGCTTGGAGATATTGTTCGAGAAAAAGATGACATCCCCTATGAGAAGATCAAACAGTTTCCTAGAAGCACAGGTAGTCTGTAATGTGCTTGTAAATAAAGGAATTGGCCTGTGAAAATAGGGAAACTAGGGAACCTAATTAATTTTATTCAACTACATGTGATGTAAGCAGGTCAGTTTCAGTTGTATACCATTTTATTAGGGAGTGGGTCTTACTGTTAGTCCTGGGCTGTATTGCAGATCTTTTGTTCCATCTGTCCATTTTAACTCTTGCACTCCCAATAGGGATTTAATAGCTAATTTTGCGAGCTAATGCCAGATCATTTCACTTGCCAATGGGAGCCTCTCAGACTGAAGTAAAAAGGTTATTAAACTAATCAACAAATTATAGATGAGCTTGGGAGCTGGTGCCTTAAGGTTGCTGGAGCTGGGAAGTGATCTGTCAGCAGGTATCCATGACAACCCTGCAAGTGGCCACCACCAAAGAAATACTTACCAAAAATGAGGGGAGGGGAGAGAGAGGGGAAAGCTTTGAATATGGCCGTGTGATGGCCTGCAAGCAAGCAACATTTGCAATGCGACCATGAGGAACTCCCTGCAAAACTCAGGGCCGTCCCCAAACCAGTCCGAGGGATGACTGCTGACCAGCATTGTCCTGATTTTAACCTCGACTAAATTTCATATAGCTTTATATAATCCAATTTATTAATTTTTGTTTTTTTCTTTTGTTTTATTAAAATATAAGTCATGTTCATATTCTCACAGTAATGGGCTGCATGCAACTAACATGGAACGGAACTGGAAGCTAGCTAATAATTCATGCTCATGGGGAATCTTTTAGATGCAAATGATTTTCCGTGCATGCCTCCTTTGCATGCCAGCCTCCTTTGCATGCCAGCCTCCTTTGCATGCTCATTCCAGTAGCCCAATGGTCAGAATGCAAATAGGATTGATTCAAAAGTACTAGCCAACTTGTCTCATGCCATGAGCAAGATTTTTAGCCTTCTTGTGTTCAATTTGAATGTTGTTGTGATTTAATACTTATATTCATTAACATCGTTAGGAACCTTAAGGTCTACGAAGGTGACATCCGCAAAAACTTCATTTGCAATTGCTAGTTTTCCTTAGAACTTGAGATTTGGTCATTTCACTTTCCAGATTGGCAGAGAATGGGAAAGAAATGTACTAAACTTCAAAATGCATGTGCAGAGAGCCATTGTTTTGCTCATTAAAGTCTATTGTTTCTTGGCTTCGTTGATGACCTTGTCATCATAAATCTTCAGGTCCCTATTTCCTGCACTCAATGCTGACAGTAATTTATAACAATCTGACAGCAGCATCATCATCATGATTTTGTATTACAGTTCCTGGTCATGCTGGAAAGCTTGTGTTGGGTGTTCTAAATGGTAAAACAATAGTGATGATGCAAGGACGCACACATCTTTATGAAGGTTACTCAGTAGGACAAGTAAGTTTGTGTTAATTTATTTAAAATATACAGTGTAATGTACCTTGTCAATCAATCTGATCAGATGTCAGTAATTTGTGTCATACAGTAGTTATCTTTTGGCATTATTATATTAATGCACTCCAGAATTTTAGTCCGTGCATGCACTAGGGGGTGCTAATTTTTGTGTGGACAATCAATTTTTGACCAATGTTCAAGAGCATATTATGGCCTTGTTTTCAAAGGTACAGAAAGATATTTAGTCTTAGTAAAAATCACCTGGCCTATGAATTTTTTTCATTACCACTGTTTCTAAGTACAGGTATCTTGATTCCAGTTTTCTTGAAGGATAACCGGCACCTTTTCGCACTCCAGTAGTCATACATGTAGAAGTGAGTTGAGGTTACAAAAAGAAACAGATATTTTCAGTGTTGATTGTTTAATTTTCAAACAGTATACTTAAATGTTTTTGAGCAATATTTCTTCATTATTGTAGCCTGTGATATTAATCTTTGTTGGATTATGAACAGATCACTCTTCCCGTACGTGTAATGGCACATATTGGTGTCAAAACTCTTATTATCACAAATGCTGCGGGAGGGCTGAATCAGAAATATCATGTTGGTGACGTAATGATTGTCAAAGATCATATCAACCTTGCTGGTCTGACAGGAGAGAGCCCATTAAGGGGTGCCAATGATGAGAGGCAAGTTGATGTAACATCACTTTAGAGTAGTAAGACTTGCTTTAAAAAAAATGAAGGGATGCGTGGAATAACGCTCTAAGTGACTTTTGATCTAAGGACAAATTCTCGTTTTCTTATACAAGTGAATACAAAAACAATTTGGAAGGAGAATCGAACAATTTATCACAAGTCAATTAGGGCTTTTTTCCAGGCACCCCTTCAAATGATCCACTGTAATTTGCTGAGCTTAATACAACTCAACAGGTTTCAAGCCAATGAGTCTTACATGTATCAAGTTAACAAATTTGTATCAAACCCCCCCCCCCCCCCAATACCCGCAAGAGTGGTCTTCTGGAGAACAAGACATTATAGAAAAACAAATTGGTGATCTTATATGCTTCAATAATATTGCAGCATAAAATTATGCCTTGTCACCTTTTTGTTCTTTTCCACCAGCTTAGCAAACCCTTAGCTCAAGTACATCAAGATAAAATCTTTAGTTAATCCAAGTGTCTGCTTATGATGTAGAACAAAGGCGGATTGGCAAGTTATCTGCTATCACTCAACTCAGATAGTCATTTTACCCTCAGTAGACAACCTGTTGTGTATGTCCAGTTCACTTAATAAAGTTTTAAATGTTAGACAACAACCAATCAGGGAAAAAAACTTTTTTCAAACAGAAGAACTTGCTTGTGCTGTACAAACATCCACAAAAGCCTCTGTTGAACTTTGTTGTCTATGTCAGGTTTGGCACCAGATTCCCTCCCCTCTCTGATGCTTACGACAGATGTCTTGCTAAAACTGCTATGGCAACTGGCCATGAATTAGGCTACGAGAGTTTTATGCAAGAAGGAGTATACTGTGCTCAAGTGGGACCTGCATTTGAAACTCCAGCTGAATGCAGATTTCTACACATGGTAAATATAAGCCAAAGTAAAAATTATTGACGTACATCAGGATCACATCATTTTAACCCTTTATTGCCTGACACCCACTTTAGATATTTTACTCTGGCTAAGGCCAGATGATTTTTTTTCATTGGTGGGGTACCCCTTAGGCAGGAAAGGGCTAAACCAGAGTGTGGTCCAAGTGGGAGGGTGGGGTCACCGTACAGTTTTCTTGTTTTCGATCATGGTATGGAGACTAAATTCAAAATAGGATGACATGATCAAAACTCGTACAGATGCATCTGTGTTGCATGCAGACTCAGATGCAGACACACAAACAAAGTTTGTGCACATACAGAATGCACAATTTTTTGGATGCTCATCTCTGAGCTAAACTGGGATTTATCAACTGCACAGCTGCATGCATAAACCCCATAAGTGACTTTTTTGGTATATTCATCTTATAAAAGTGCTGTTACAACAAGCACTGTGATTGGCCTATTGGCGTGTTTTATATTAGTCCAAAGCTCTGAGCTTACATCATCGTTTTTGACAGCCTCTGTCTCGTTAACCAATCAAATCTTTAGGTACATTGTTACAAGCGCGCTGATGATGATGTTGACGACACTCGCGCTTACTCACGATTAAAAACTAACGTCTTGGGGAAAATAAGTGGTCGTATGCCAAGAAAACTACGCTTTCTTTATCATAAAACAAATAAGGCCTCAACCGTGCTCTGTTCTGTTATAAAGCACGTAGGAAGCAACAAGAGCACAAAAGAAGTCATGAAAACTCCTGACTTCTTTAGTGCTATCGTCACTTTCTGGGTGCTTTATAACAGAACAGAGCACGGTTGAGGCTTTTTGGTTTGTTAAGTCAAATAGCCGTGCTGCTATGAATCACATCCTTGGCTTCTGTAACTTTGGCATTGATGTCATGTTTCCAATTGTTTCTAGGTTGGTGCCGATGCCGTTGGCATGAGTACAGTACATGAGGTGGTGGTGGCAAGGCATGCTGGGCTACGAGTTTTAGGACTCTCATTAATCACAAATATGTCTGTTCTGGGTTATGGCGATGACGTCACACATGCTAATCACCAAGAAGTTCTCGAAACAGGAAAGACCCGATCTGGTGACATGCAAAAACTTGTCTCGACTATAATAGGGAAATTGTAGTGAATTATTCGATTCTTCAGTTTTATTCCTTCAGGGTAATATTTTCTTACGGAAAGGGCTGGTGTGCTACAATATCGATTTTATTCACCCTTTCAATATCAAGCCATAGGGGAGGCCTCGATAAAAACTAATGGTATAAAATTATTAAACTTGTTATTTATTGGGCTTGGAGAGGATAAGAAGTAATGTTTAAATGCAAATTAACTTTCGAGAGTGATACTAATTTAGGTGATACTAATTTACTAGTGATACTAATTTACTAATTTAGGTCCCGTTTACGTTGTTATAGGTGGTTTTCACGTTACGTCATCGCCGCCATGTTGGCGGACGGAAACAACAGATATCTCATTAGCTTTCTTTGTTTGTCCACCAGTAGTTGTACATTTCACCATTGAAACAGAGCTCGAAGATGTGTTGTCCCTGTGATGAGAAGGTCTTCGATGAGGTTTTCTCTATATGGGTGCCACATATTCGACGTATACTCCATCGCTGTTAGCCCGAATCAAGTCTGACATCGAGTCCTTACTAGTAAAAATATTGTTTTACAAACGGAGAGTTCTCATTTGAAGTACGTATTGCAGTGAAGAATAATAATCGATTTTTGGAAACAACTGCTGAATACCGGCCACTATTGTTAGAATTTAGCGGCGTTCTTTTAAGAACAAGTCAGAACACAATAGACGCTATTCTTGTTCAAATCAGTGGCGGGGTATTCAGTTATTAAGCTCGATTTTTTAACAACTTGGCATGTGGTCATTTCAATCATTTTCGCGTGGACAACAAAGTAAATGAAAAACATTTGCTTGCGGTTGAGAAGCGTGTGTTGCAAACAGTCGTCATTGTCAACATTAATTCCTCTGTTGGTGAATTTATTTTCAGTGAGGATTTGAAAGTAATTTTGCGATTGCTTGAAGCCCGGGCTAAACGTTCTAACATTGTTGGCCAACATTGTTCTAACATTGTTGGCCAACATTTTGGTGGCCAGTATGTCGGAGCGTTTAGCACCCCTTGTTGGATGATGTCGATCCAACAGTTTTCGTTCGATGAACGTTGCGCAACAATGTTGGAACGTTTAGTCCGCATCCATATATTGGCCAAGAATGCTGGAACCTTTAGTCAGCCCTTCAGTTCCGCATTACAACGCCTAGCATGCACCTGTTTTCGCGCGCTTTTCGCGGGCTGCGGGCGTTATGATTGGTTCATTCGATTGTCTACGTCAGTTGTGATTGGCCAAAGAAAGTAATTTTGTTTTAATAAACCCTTCTTTAGCTTGCGAACGCAGACGTATTTCATGATATGGTTGTCGCTTCGCTCCGGGCGGAGACAAGCGACAACCGGAAATACGTCATTTTTCTGCACTGTTAAGACGAAGATATTAAAATCTTCTGGCCCCAGTTGTTCAAAGGATGGATAGCGCTATCCGCCGGATAAATCACTATCCACTGGATAATTCAATTGGTTTTGCTTGTGTTTATCCGGTCGATAGTGATTTATCCGGTGGATAGCGCTATCCATTGTTTGAACAACTGGGGCCTGAATCCTATCACGACAGGTTCCTCATGGTTTACTGTATCACAGTCGCTCCCGCCCATGGCTACAGTGGCAATTAAAGCTCTCTCGCAGGTTACCTCTTCTTATGTGGTAACAAGACGCCTGTTAGCATTTACGTGGGATGCACTATTTGATGGAAAGATTAGTTTTGATGACTCACTGTAGTGAGATGTTGTTTCTATCTGCGACTAGTTTGCGTGTCGAGTTTTCCACTCTTTAATCGAAAATAATGTAACGACTTTCCTTATTTGTTTTAAACCTGCCGCCGGCAAAATTAGAGATTTCAATGAATTTCTGTTTAAAGATTTCAATCATCAATTTGAAACGAACAAAGGGGTACATTTTCCATTAAAGCACGTAACGCGCCAAGTACAAGTCATTTTACCTTTATAATATTAATAATAATGACATTTATTTATACCGCGCAAATTCAACTATGCAGTTTTCAAATGCGCCTTACAATAAAAGAACAATATATTACGAGTATATAAAATATAACAATGTATAGTTAAAATTACACGAATGAATGATTATCTAGTCTATGAATTACAATGCTATGTCAGAAAAAGCTTTTTTAAAAAGATGGGTCTTCAAATTACGTTTCAAAACTTTAAAATCGGAAGTGCATCTAAGATATAACGGAAGATTATTCCACAGTTTTGGTGCGGCGGCTACAAAGGCTCATCGCCTAGAGTAGAGAGAGTCCTGAAATTTGGATTCGGAAGCAAATATTTGTTATTTGATCTGAGGCTGTAGGAAGAATTAGGTTTAAAGTTTACAAGAGATGATAAATAGTTAGGAGCTGTACCATTCCATTGCTGCAATGGCAGCGTCTTGATCAGAATCATCATTTGGATTGAAAGCCAGATAGATACCGGTATCATCGGCATAACTGTGCGCTGTTGGCAGGTGCTGGCTAATCACATCAAATAGCTCACCGATGTAAAAGGAGAACAGCATTGGGCTGAGACAGGAGCCCTGTGGCGCACAAAACTTCAAATCAAAACTGTCTGACTTTGCACACTGCCGATTACAATACGCTGGGATCCATTCGACAGATACGATTTGAACCACGTTACTGCTTGATCTTTAATTCCAAATTTGTATTCCAGGCGCCGCAGTAATATGTCATGGTCTACTGTATCGAAAGCAGCGCTTAAATCTAGGAACACTAGTAATGTGACTCGTTGTTTGTTCATGTTGACGAGTATGTCGTTACGCATGCGGAGTAAGGCAGTTTCCGTACTGTGATTTTTACGGTAGGCTGATTGAAATTCTGGAAGCATCTGATTGGACGACACGTGATCAAAGATTTGTAGTGCAGCTGCCTTTTCAGTGATCTTTGAAAGGAATGCGAGAATACTGACAGGCCGGTAATTTTTCTTTATCAGATCCATGTTGACTTTCTTTAACTTTGGTCTTACTAAACCCTCTTTCCAAATATCTGGAAAGTGACCACTACTGAGCGAAAGATTAACCATGCTGGAAATGGTCGGTAAAAGTTCGTTAATGCAGTCTTTAACAATCTTGGTAGGTATGGGGTCATTGTCGCAGGTGTCGTTTGGGGCATTCAGCACCAGTTTTTTGATACCTTCAGACGATATAGGCTGGAAGTTAGTAAAGGGTGTGCCAGCATACGAATGCTCTTGGGTGCTACTCCTGATCGGATGATCAGACTGATTTACCTTTATCATGTTACGACATGACCTTGAACGTGGTTGCTCCTCGGACCCAATCAAATCGCAGAGTAAATACTTTAGAGCTATGACATAATGCTTTCATTGTTTTGTTGTTTCCGGCTGTCACTAACAGCTAAGGACAGTACAAAGCATTTCAAACATTTAAAAAATTTCAAGAATTAAAAAAAGACGTGTCGATTTGTGGAGAAAGACCGAGTTTATAACGTGGTCTGCCACAGGCATCCCACGTAATTATTTAAACGGAAAGACTTAGTCTAATATAAAGGGTTTTAAAGGCTTGTCCAAACAGGAGTCGCAAGTCATCTCTGCCTCGGTGGCCAAACGGACTCGCAAGTAGTTCGCAAGCACCCGCAAGTTTTCACCGCCACCGGCTGCGTCGGTGACCAAAAGCAAAAAAACTTGCGCGGAAATTTGAGCTCAATCACACTCAACGCAAGCCATCGCGAGTGGCTAAATAGCGTCCCAAAGAATCGCAACTTTGAAACTCGCGATGACTTGCTAGCTACCGTGACTACTTCGTTTGGCTAGGGCCTTAAAATTAATGATGGTTGTAATGTTACCTTATATGGCTGTGAGATCCTGGGTGTGTGAGCATGTGATAGGACACTAAGTAAGTTTTAAGGAGCAGGGATTAAAAAGAGTCGTAAAGACGAACCTCAGACTCGTAGTCAGTTCTTCACCGTTACAAAGATGTGAAATAGAATATAGTTATTTTAAGAAACCTCTGTCATAATATAAATTTGGTTTCGTCTTATTTAGTGACAGGACAATTGGCCATTTCATGCTATTTCTGCATAACCTCTAACTATAGAGCAGTTGTTGCTAAATGTAGTAGAAAGAAATAAAAAGGATTCTAACGTTTTCTAATTTGTTTACGACATTTATTATTTTTTCTTTGCTTTGATCGCAGCGCATCCGTAGACATCTTCAGAAGCAGGGGAAAATCTTTTCAGTGTTTTTCATCCGACGGCCTGATTTTTACATCATACACTGACCGTATAGCGGCTGCCAGAGGCGCCATAGGTATTCTTTCGGCCCGATCTCGTCGAGCTGTATCCTTGGCGATTCATTCTCTCGACTGCAAGAAAGGGTAGTCAGCAGAAACTCGAAGAACTATGAAACCTCTGAGTTACCAAATAATTTTAGAAAGATATGTAACAAAGGGTAAGGTTTCAAGATGAGGTCCGTAACGTTAATATTAATAATACAAGCAAAAGTTTCTTGAAAAATTGTTTATTCGTATTGCATCAGAATTCTGAATAAAGAGAACTTTCCCCTTTCCTCAGTTCATAAACAGAATTACCATGAATGTAAATGTGATATGATTTCGTGTATCAGGATAAAGATTCAATTGAATTGAAAATAAACAGACTGCTATTCCGTTCATAGCGAAAATGGAATAGTTCCCAAACATAGTTAGTAGACTAACTACGTTCCCAAAGGACACGATTACTGCATAAGCTGTGTATTCTAATTCCGGAATAGCCCCAAAAGAATTTAATTCCCAACGTGTTCCTCTTTTCCCGACACAAATTTGAAAAACATGAGCTACCTATTCATTAAAATATGGTTCAGTCTCCGAAAAAATACCTGATTACGTAATTCTTCTCTTTTAGTGTTGAATTCAATGCATCTATAGATATTTATACTCTCTCTGTAACATTACATGTAAATAAGACTTCCGGGTAGCTGATAACAAATCTCACAGCTTCAGGCAAGCAGTCGGCAAATTATATATATATATGCGTTATTGACCAAGCGTGAGGTCAAGATGGCTGGATATTGGCCAAGTTCTTTTTTTGCGTTTTTATGGACCGAGACGAAATCTTGACCGAAAAAGCTTGGTCAATAACGGATTTATTATATGGCTTTCGGGGAAATTTTTCGTGCGGGACACGGCGGGTGGTCCCGAGCGGGCAAGATAGCTCCATCTTGCCCGCTCGGGTAGCCCAATCACAGCGCACGATTTGGTTCATCTGCCCGCTCATGGAGCTAACCATATAATAAGTCAATTTATAGTAATACGTCATTTCATTTGAAACCGGTGGCATGGTGAACCAAACAAAAGATCTACCATTTCTGTTCTCTCAATGCTTCCTGTCAAAATATAAAGGATATTAATCTGGGCCGAATCCGAATTAAATACAATGGCAACCAATAGGATTTAAGCACTAACCCTGCTTCGAAACAACCTGGCCCTGCAGTTCAATGCAAGCCTCCCCGCTTTATGCGGCATGACGGGTTGAAGTGGTTTCCAAGTACTTCGTATCTCTACTTCGGCGCGCAGTTAAACGAGTGTACGATCAATAACACTGGATTATTTGCTGTCCATTTACACATAAAGAAGTGCCACAAAAAAATTTGCTCATGCGGACCTGAGGCTTTGGAATTTAAGTGGATTTTGTATCAACCAAAAAGCCAAGAAGACAGACAACTGAAAAGTCCGCGAGCATCCCAACTTTTTTGCGCCGTACAAATAAAAAGCTTTGAGACTCGTTGAAATGAAAGTAGGTTCACTGACTTATTTGGTATAATATCTGAGATAAACATGTCGGCACTTGATGAAGGAAAAGGTGTTATTTCTTGCCATACACGTTCAATTCAAATTCTTCATCTTCAAAATCACTTGTTGCTGTGTTTTCTGTCATTAACTCCTTTAATTCGCTACCACCATTTGCCACCTCCATTAGCTTTGTACTGTCTGCATCTGAAAGCGACAAACGAAATATAACAAGGCCTGAGGGAGGAGTACATAAGCTGCACCACAAACCACCAAAATTGAATTCCTGTTTCAGAATAGTACCCAAAAAATGCACCATATGGAATCAGATGAAACCACCATGGAAGAAATGTCCAGGAAAACCCTAACACTCTCACAGGCATTGTTCAACCTTGATGACTGCCTTCACCACAGTGCCGTCAATGCAACCCCTTTTCTGCCCTTGCATTTTTGAGGTTCTTATTATTGATCATCTACAAAGGTATGTGAGACTACATAAACATGAACTGTGACTAACCTTTTGTAGCCTTGGTTACCACGTGGACACTAATTCCCATCAGACACAACACCAGACCAAAAAAGTTGACAGATGTCATTTTATCACCAGCAAATTCTGTGGCGAGAGACAAGGTGCAAATTTCCTGAGAGGCAAAAAAAAGAAAGGCAAAACAAATTAAACCATGTCTATAAAAATTATTTATGTGCAGGTAATACAAATTGTGAAGTAGAGAAGTCTGCACAAGTGAGAATATTGGGGAAACTAGATTTCAATTAAAAGGGTGACTGGTGTAAGTCCAAAATGCAGGAGCAGGCCATCCTTACAGATTACCCTGCTGTGGACAAGTCAACACAAGTCAACAATTAGACTACAAGTTCAAGTTTTCATCTCACCTTAAAAATCCCTGACATAGAGAGTGTCAAACTTGATGTACGTGACAGTAGCAGAAATTCAGAGACACTGATCATAAAGGCTAAAAAACAACCAAACATCACCATGGATACAGTAACCCAGATAGCATGGCTATCGGCAGCACTGAAGAGCTTTGGTGAGACAGCTAATCTTTGTCCTGAAATAAACAACATAGGTGTGACTTAATGAAACACCTGGAACTTCTCAAATACTCAAAATTAGCTTGAGGTTTTTGCCAGTAAACCCTGAATAAATCAATCACTATCACCAGATGTTGCCTCACCCCATTTTTACACCTGCAGCTGTCAGTGACAAGAGGTAAACTTCACTTTTTATGTGGGCTTCCTGCCATGGCTACTAAGGTGGTGAAAATTGTTACATCGACAGGGTGTTTCAAAAGTTTGTACCCTTTTTCTACAACATGGCATTTCACTTACTTTTGCTTTCTGGAAGCCAAATTATTGTTAATCCAATTACCGTAGTTACCCGGTAAGTTAGTTTTGATTTTAAATGGTGTCTCTAGAACCTGGGTCACTGTGATCTCCCCACCAGAAAGACTTGCTGCCACACAATAAGTCAAATGGAGTCTTGTAGAAAAATGGCACAATGTTTCAAACAAGCAATACGTGTTAATATCGTCAAGGTACCTTCAATATAAAAGGCCAAGGGAATTAATGTCAAGGTCATGAATGGCTGAAGATGATAAAGTGTATCAAGGGGGTTATGAAGACCTAAAAAAAAATCATTCATTGAAAAGATTAGTTAATAACAAGTACTTAAAACAGATTTACAGGTCATGATTACAGGAACTTACAGTATTTCCTCAAACAAGTACTGGTATAAAGTGAAATGTTTTAACCTTTAACTCCCAACAGTGCCAGTTATAGATTTGACTCTGTCAAACGCCAGACGATTGTACTGGTCACTGGGGGACCTGCCCATTAACCCTTTAACTCCCAACAGACAATTTAACTGATCACTGGAACCCCTCTCGGCACCAAAAAGGTCAATACAATTTACAGTTTTATGTATAGGATTGTGTAGATTAATACTTCAATTTGATATCAGTGCAGGGGTTTGGATTTTACACAATTTATTATCCATGGCAATGTGTGATCATTTCCTTCTTCCCTTTGTAACCTGTTTTAAACACTATGTGATATGTGCTAGAAAATTTGTACTGGGTTGTGTCAACATTCTTGACAAGACACCTTACCTAATTCTTGTTTCTGTATCAATATCTGTGATAAAGTCCAACGCAGACCACTCAGCCCCGATGCAGTAAGAGCCTTAATGAAAAAACAAGAAAAATTGGAGCTAATTACAAGTAAAATATCATTTTTGGAAACACCTACCATGCCAGCACTGTTTGTTTTATATATATATATATATATATATATGTGGAAGATAAATATATGGAAGCTGACCCTTCTGTAAATTCCAGATGACTGTGAAATGTTCCTTATAAACTTCCCTTTTTGAGGCCCCCATCCTAACTCCATTCCTTTCTAGGTCTAAATAGTAGAAAATCACTTTTTTTTGCCCATCAGACTAACCAGCCTTACTAGCCTCACTCTGATGTGCAAAACTCAAAGAATTTTCACACAAAAATGAAGATTTAAATAATATGTATAAATATATATGTATTATATAAACTGTATAGCAATGACTGTGTCAAGAGGTTTTTCCCAATTTGTAATGAGGCACTCTATAGAATCTGGTTGAAAAATGAATCATTCAAAAACCTTTTTTTTATTTATCAGTCAGAGAAACATTCCATTCCCACTTTTAACATGTTCTTATAATATTATATATTTACAATAGGATAGATTGTTGATGTTATTTAATAGTTGGTGTGATATCTTACAAGATCCTACTGACTTAGTAAAGAACAGATATAGATGTATATGTAAAAATAAAATCCTTTTACTATGCATAAGTGGCAACTTACAAGAAGGAAACCTTCTGCATTGAACTGTGTGGATTCAAAAGTGAACAGAAACAAGCCACTGGCAATTAAGAGAATGATTGCTGCAAGTGAGAAGTTCTGTAAACAAATAAAGGCACATGTAACTCATTTAGTTCTTCTATTTATTGGATAGCAATGCACAGCAATTTGTGGTAATCAGCACTCGGTAGCTGAATAGAGCTAATTATTGCAGGGACTAGAAAAATCCACAGGTTGAAGAGAAAATGACACCATAATTTAAGCACAATTATTGTTCCCTCAGCTCACTCATGAGATATTGTTCTTGCCACTAAAACAAAAAATTCATATCTTCTCATCAATGTGTAATATTCCCTATATACTGTAAACATAAACATTTAAGTACAAGTAATAATTTTCCTGCTCTATAGGGAACTACTTCTTGAACAACTCACCCATTGCTCCAAACCAAATGCAAGTGCAAACATCAGGATGAAAATGATACTTGTGGATTTTGTCATTGTGTACCTGGTGACAGAAAAAGTTAAATCACAGTTCTATGAATGTGACATGATTGTTTTTTGTTTTGCTCCTCTGGTATTTTCAACAATTTAAGTATGTTTAAGTGGAAGGTGAATAGAAACCAAAGACAGAATGAAAGGTAAAGATGGATGGATACACATACAGTGATACTGTGATGTACATTAAGCTCCAGTTGGAACAGCCAATATCCAAAGCACAGGCAATTGCTGAAAAAAAAATTTTTCTTGATTACTTATCGGAAGTTAGATGCCTCAAAATAATTTGTGCAGCATTTGCTGCAAGTACATTTATTTTATCTGATATTTTTATTAGTTTTTATCAAACAGAAAAAGCTACTAACACACACACACATGCACAAAGTACAAAGAGCATTAAGTGAGACTAGGGTCAAGGGCTTGGTAGACTGCACAGATGTTAAGGTTTAAGTTTAATACACACCTCTCACTAAGCGAGTTCGAGGGCCATCCTGCAAGTTACGGCCCACATTTTTTCCACTTCAATTTACAGCCTGAGTGCAAAGCACACGGGTCATGAATTGAACTGGAAAAAAGCAGGGAGCCATAACTAACAGTATGGCCCAAGGAAACACTAAGACATTTATATATATATATATATATATATATATATATATATATATATATATATATCTGTTTACCATATATATTGAACTGGAAAACAAACAAGTCTTAATCTCTAACGACTTCCCTAGTGCTGTCAGAAGTTTCCACGTACAGGTCCCAAATTAAAACACAAGTACAACAATGCATGTGAAACACTGATTTATTTCTTTGCCTATCTTTGGCTTGACTTCTATAAAAAAGACATGATAAATTACAATCAAAATTCTCTTTACCTGCGGGTAAAACTCTTTTCAAGTACACAGACCAAGGCAAAATGATTCTCTTTTTTGTAGTCTTAATCTCCCACAGCAATCTCAAGAATGCTGCTATTACAAACACCAATGCATAATGCACCACAGTAACACTCAAGGGAAAGTGAAATCTCTGACAACATAATGAAGAGTACACATCAGAGGAAGATATCAAGCATTTTCAATAGGTTAAGTAGAATGCAGCCTAAATATTTTATTCTTTCATTTAGATATCCCTGCCCCAAAAGATCTTGTGGTCCGAGTTCTCCCTTCCACCAAACACAAGTAGATGTGAATACCGTCAATTGCATCCACCCTTCCAGGCATGTGATAAAAACATGTTCTGTTGGCCTATCAAACTTCAATGTTTTGACAGCAAAACTTCAAAGTTGTCCCACCCATTTGAAGCACTATTCATTCATTGCTGCTCGGCAAGATATTTTTCAGAAGATGAAAGAAAGGAAAAGAATCATGTCGGATCACAGAACTATTGAAGAGTTTTTGGAAAAAGTAGATCCTGATTTACTACCACCATTATCGAGCTACCATGAACAGCTAACTTTTTTCTGCATTTTTTCAAGCACCAAACATTTCTGTTTATCCAGACAAACCGTCATATTTGTTACAAGAACTTGTTTTTGGTCTGCTGGTATTTTTTACAGGTAAAGGTCATTGTTTCAGTAATACTGAGAGAACCCTTAACCTTTACTAATACTAACCTTAGGCTCAACATTGTCTTGGTGTAGTATTTAGGCCTAAGGTTAGCATTAGGAAGGGGTTTGGGTTGTTCCACTATTAGTAAAACAATGACCTGTGACCGGTGACCTGTAAAAAAATACTGGCCGGTTTTCAGTCACAAACAGAAAATTAGTTTTGTCGAGCGATACAAGGATATTTCAGTTTTAACTAACGGAAGTGCTTAACAATTGAAAATAAATAATAATGATGCACTTTTAGTGGAAAACAAGTCTTGATGCAAGAGGGTGATAAAGGGTATTTTCGTGACTCGTGATTGCCCCTTTTTTTCCCAGTGAAATGTGAAATGGCTATTTTTTTCCTCGTGAATCGTGATCTCCATAGTAGCCGAGAAGTGTGATTTTCATTATGTCTTCGTTTTCGTGAATTGTGAAATGACCATTTTATTTTCCATGAAACGTGATCAAGACCCCCC
>BLFK01000759.1:1077000-1100288 GCA_014634185.1 Astreopora myriophthalma | reverse complement strand
CCCCCCCCCCCCCCGCTTTACCACCCTCATGCAACGATTTCTCAAGAAATAGCTGTCACAACGTCTTATGTTTACAGACTAGATGTAATCAAGTTACGTAAAAAATGCGACCATTGGTCTAACTTGAATGTTTGGCGCTTGAAAAAACACCGAAACAAGTTAGTCATGATGGTGGTAGTAAATCAGGATCTTTTCCAGCCAAAACCTCTTCAACAGTTCTGTGATCAGACACGATTCTTTTACTCTCTTTTGTCTTTTGAAAAATATCCTCCTGGGCCCGGTTGTTCGAAAGCCGATTAACGCTAACCCTCGATTAAAAAGTAACCGATGTTTTAATTTCGCCCTCTGAAAACACTTTCAAAAAGTGGTCTTAGACTAAAGCGGAAGAAAAGTGTAAGTCACAAGCGACAAGCAAAAATCTTTCGGGAAAATCTTTGTGAATTGGTAAATAAACTGGAATCCAAGTTCACTCTAACCCAGGGTTAGCTTAATCAGGTTTTAAACAACTGGGCCCTGAGTGGCAATGAATGAATGGCACTACGAATGGGCGGAAAAACTATGAAGTTCTGCTGTCAAAACACTGAAGTTTGATAGGCCAACAGAACATGTTTTTATCACTTGCACGGAAGGTAGATGCAACTGACGGTAGTTTCTGGAACCACCTATATCATAGCAAAATCATTGTGTGATTATCATAAGATTTTGGTTTTATTTTACATATAAATGTCTATCAACCGTCAATTGCTTGTTTCGGAAGCCTGACATTACAGTCTGGTCAACTGAGAAGGAGGTCATGACTGGTTCGACCCATCGCCCGCCCTGGAACCACCGCTACCAACGCAAGGTCTTAAAAATGACGATGTTTACATTTGAGCTTAACATCAGACCCACCATTTCTCGCCAAAACACTTCATTAAGAATAAAAAGCAACCACCTTCGCCGAGCAAACGCCTTCTCCGATATCAAGAAGGGTCGCTCGAGAGAACGTCATCTGTATGTAAATTTAGTTTAAAGCTCTAAGATTTAAAGCTCTAAGATTATTTTATTACAATAATTATCTGGCGACTGTAACAAACCTGTAAAAGCCATCTGTTGTAAAATGTCAAACTGATAGAAAAAATGTACATAAACAGGATATATCCAAGAGTCCTCAGTGCATTCCGCAATTGCTGGAAACCGAACAGTTTCTTCGCCATAGTCACGACGAAAATAAGCTTATGTGGTGACGTGGATGGCTACATGGAAGAAACTCGTGAAACCCGCTTAATTGTGCATGCCTTAAAGCAGCGATCAGATCTCTTAATGATTCCATTTCTACTTGACTAAAAGTTCTTTACGCATATTGTAACAGTCAAGAGAGGCAAACGCTGAAAAGGTCGCACCGCACGTTGTCAGAGGAAGTCACCATATTGCTTGGTAACCTGGCCAAAAGAATGACTCGTTACCCACTGTTCACTTTTCCAACGAGACTTGACTATTTTAAGATACGTTTTCTCTTGCAAGAACTTACGCGTTACGTTATTTTGTTTGTTCTTAAAGACAAAACTGAAAGCATATTTCATCTGCCGTAAAATGTACACATGCTAAGCCCTCAGAATCGGGTCCTGTACATTTTCCGCATAATGTTACATGGAATTTGTGAAAAACCTTCAAAGCTTTCTTCAGTCGTATAATAAATCTCTTATTAACCAAGCTTGCTCGGGATCGTACCGGGAGAATATCGGCCCTCGGTCTCTTTTGTACGGACCTTGCTACGCTCGGTCCGTACTGTCAAGACTTTGGGCCGATATTCCGGCTCCCAGTACGGCCCTCGCGCTTGGGTAAGATATATGTAGCGACCGAATACGTTGAATTGTTGCGAAATGGTGTACTTCAGGTTGTTACACGTCTACTTTCCTTTAACCCTTGATTTGAGAGCATTGTGCAATTGTGTTTTATTTGAATTGCCTAACTTTGTAGTTTGTTGGAACTTTGAACCAGGAAGTTAGAGTTTATTCTAACCACGTTCTAATGCAACAAGTTTGAAGTCTGGACCGGATGAGCCCTTAAAGACGGCGCCTGCTCTTAAGCTCATGCTGGCTGTGCGGTTTTTCAATATTTTGTTAGCTGCCAGAATTTGATTTTCGTTCGAATAATGTGGCCTTGCACCCTGGTCCATTTACGAGTTTCAAGGAAACGCAGAGGAATAACGTTGGGCAATGGAACATATATGACCACGATTTAATACTCAACATCTAACAGAGAGACGCCAAATTTGAACGGGTGTCGCTAGCACTCAATGTGCTCAAGAACTCACCAAATCAAGTCGATGTACTCATCTTAACGGAGACGTTTTTGCTGTAACAGCAAAGGACCATACTTCTTTTACCAGGTGCACGGATACGACTTGTTCTGAAAGGTCAGAGAGTTGGAAATCGAGGGCGAAGAGTTATAGTTTATATGGATGACAAACTCCATGCCGCTAAAATTGGCCCCGATTTAATGGCAACCGAAACTGAAGTGCTTTGGATTGAAGTAACAGAAGTATATACACTTTCAACTCAAAGCGCTCATTGCCTACTGCTCGTGCTAAAAGACCTCCGTCTTCAATGTCTCACGATTATATTAGTATCGCAATAAACACCGTCGGAAAACTGAAAGCCTATTTGTTGAACAAGGAAATGATTCTTTTAGGAGATTTCGATGTTGATGACTTCCTTCATGCAACTCATGCAAACAAACACAAGCTTGTTTAAACCTTAACTAAATTACATGTAATCCAATTTATGTCCAGATCACATCTTCTCAAGTCATCCAGAAAGAATTACGTGCATCATGGAACAAAGAAATTGGCAGGTCGGATCACCTTCCAACGATGGCGGTTCTACGCTACAAGGGTCAGGCTTCGCTGGGCAAAACTCAGCAACACCTTTCCTATTGATGGATTGTACGTCAAGTCATTGCCGCCATGTTCGAGCCCGAAAACAATAGATCCTTCATTAGCTCCTATTGTTTATACCACCAACACGGTGGCGATAACACAACAAAGTTATTGTTATTAGTGTGTACAGCGATTTTTGGTCACGTGTTTGCAATCCGAGAACAGGGACATGAAATGTGCAGGAATTGGGAAAACGAGTTGAGAGATGCCCCATGGGATACGGCCAGGCTCTGTTTTTGATACTGTTGACAGCTAGTATAAAATATTTGCTGATGCCTTTCCACTCCAACAGTTAGATCTTTGTGGTAAATACTCTTTTTCTTTGGCCGTCATAGTTTCGTGAGGAACAACAAGTAAAAAATAATTTCAAAAGATGTGTTTATGATGTTTGTCACCGCTGTTTGTGTATTGTTCCCGATATAGTTAGATCTTTGTAAAACAGAAGAGACTAAAAAACAACCCAGCCAAACTGAGTTGGATCACCAAGGAAATGATAGAAGGAAAAGAGACGAGTTGGTAAAGAAAGCTAGAATTTCTCCATTCCTGGTGACTGGACGAGTTTTTAAAGAGGACCTGTGATCACACAAAAAGGTAATTTAAACCGCAGAAAATAACGTATGTACAACAACACCAACAACAACAACAATAATATTTATTGTACCCGAGAGATTTAAATAAAGTAAGTTACAAAAGCAATTAAATTTAAATATGATAACTAAAAAGGGTACCAGCACCCTGAAATAACTATAAAGTTAAAAATGTCAGGGCGCTGGATCAGATAAATTAAATTAAATGTTAACACCGGAGGTACAATATGGAGAATACATATACACTAACTATCGTACACACAAACGTAAAACTAACACTAACATGCACATAAACGTGACAACTACAGTGTATAAGGTAATCTTGAAAATACAGCTAGAAAGAATATGTAATTTTTTTACACATTTTCGTGATATTTTAAAATGAACCTATTTACGAAGAGTATCATCAATATAATTTAAGATAATATTCCTTAAGACTTAATTTAAATTTTGAAAGAGAGGCAGGTTTAATCTCTTCTTTAATTGAATTCCAAATCATAGGCGCTCGAAATCTTATATTAAATTTACCATAGTTCGTTCTAACTCTGGGAAGGTAATATGATTGTTTCGCTGCAGATCTTGTATTATACTGATGAACCTCACTCACTTCAGAAAAGAAAGTATCAAAAACAAGAGGTAATAGTCTATTTTTAAATCTACACATAAATAATGCAATATGATAGGAGACCAGGTCATGTAGTTTAATAATATTTAATTTTTTAAACAAAGGACTTGAGTGCTCATCGAATTTTGAGAATGTCATGTACCGCAAAGCCTTTTTTTGTAAAACAAAGAGAGGTTGTAAAGTAGTTGGATAGGTGTTGTCCCAGGCAATTACTGTCCATAGATTAAAAAACGGTATATCAGAGCATAATATAAGCTAATTAAGATAGTGATGTCTACATAATAGCGAATTTTAGATAATATTCCAAGACTTCTCTTTAACTTTTTTGAAATATACTCGGCCTGTGGTTTCCATGCTAAATTTGAGTCTATAAAAACACCAAGGTATTTAATATATCTTTCCTGCTTCAGACACACGTTATTTATCATCAAGCTGAAATCACTAGTTAACTTTTTCTGAGGAGGGTAAAATATGACGAAACTTGACTTTTCTATATTTAGTGAAAGCTTATTAGAGCAGAGCCATGTATTAACATTATTTAATTCAGCGTTTATGTTATTTTTTAGAGTATTAATATCTCTATGCCTATAGAACAGATTGGCATCATCAGCAAATAGATGAAATTCTAGAATTTTTTAGCAATGATAAAAATCATTAATATATAGTAAAAACAAAATTGGCCCGAGAACTGATCCTTGAGGAATACCACATGGGACTGTGACAAGATCGGATGTTACACCACAAGGTACCACAAGGAAGTGAGGGAGAGAAACATCGGACCCTTATCAAGTGTGGAAGATCAGGACTTTTGTTACTCACAGCCCAGTTTGGCTCTACCTAATTGGACTGCCGGACTTATTTATTTATTCTATCTTTCTTTGTGATCAAAATTCTTACTTTTATAAATCAAACGTTGTCTTCAAAAGAAAAATCTTCACGCCCTGTGATGTGTTGCAAAAATGTGTTTAAAATGTGTTACAAAAGATGTGTTACCAGAGCAACGAAAAACGGTAGTTCTTGTTGCATGACTTGACTGCATAAATTTCAACATAATCACTTACATAAACAAGGAAGTAACTAACTGAGAGGACAACAGAATATTTTCATTAACAACAATTTGACATTCTGAAGGATTTGACGATTTCTAGAGAAAAGAATAAAAGGGTTTAAACAAGAAATAAGAAAACCTAATGTTTCGGTCCAGCTGTACAGGTTGTAGTTTTGCAAATTGAGTTTTAATGTTTGGTGGCAAAATGCCACTAGTAATACAGGCAAAGTCAGTAGCAAATAAATCACAACAATAATGAATATGTTTCTTGCAATCTTGGCTTCACGTAACTGCGTCTGTGCAATTCTGGAGGCTTGGAAGCACACTTGCATCTGTTTGCGATGCCGCCGTAAAACAACTAGAATACCAATTTGAGTAGTTGCCGATACGATAAGGGACACCAGCCAGATAACAAGTTGGGCACTCCGCGCTATGTGGTTTATTTTCGCCCACTGCAAAGCAGCGAGCGCAATATTCAGGAGCCATATGCCTAGCATATACTTCACAACACGACTTGAGGAGAAGAAATGGTTGTACCTTACACGTAAACGAACCGCTACGAATCGTTCGTAACTCACTGCGCTCAAGGTCATGAAAGAAACTCCAAAGCAATTGTAAAAAGCGCTAGAGAAGATGATTCTAACGAAACAGGGAACTGAGCGAAACTGGTTTTCCATGAGTCTGTATGTGATATAGCCAGGCTGAACGGTTAGACCAACCAGAACATCAGACACGGCGAGACAGCCAATCATCAGATTGGAGGGAGTTCGGCGTAAATGCGCACAGTTGAAGATGGCAGCAGCAACCAAAATGTTTGCTCCAACAGCAACTGGTGCAGTCACGATGTTTATAATGGCTGTGATCAAGTTTGTGGTATAACGCTCTGAAACCTCATCGAATTTGGGATCTGGAAAATGGAAACAGCTCGGATTCCGGGCAGAGATATTTCCATTCATCGCTTTTGTTTCATTGAAGAAATTTTTCTCACCAACTAACTGAAAAATACCAAGTTCATATTTAACTCAATACAATTAACTTCACCTTTTTAATGGCTTAGCTAGTAGCCACACCCACAGACATCATCTTTAAAACGACATCTTTATAGCGTCAAGCCTGTTCCGATAATTATACTTAGAGAAACATCTGCTATTGACTGAAAACCGAGGAGGAAATTCGCTGTACTGACCAGATTGATAATAGGTTGACGCCGAAAGAAAAAAAAATTATTATTCCGCTCTGATTACATCTTAGCATACAAGACATGACTGAGGGCATAATACAGTGTAGAATAGCATGAACTTGGACAAAAAGCAACAATGAATTCGGTCTGGCCTAAAGTTACCTTTCTATTTTATCCAATCAAATGAAAGGCATAAGTCATTAGAGAGATTAAGCATCGCGTTTACGGCCAACGGCACGCAGCTGCTTGTCATAAAACCATGAAAATTCTCTTATTCTAGCTTATTTCTCTGTTTTTAGTACTTGCTTGATAGCTGTGACTAACAGGCAAAATATGAGCTAAAATCAAACAAATTTCATGAGTTTTTGGTAAACAGCAAATTTCAGCCTGACGTTTGCCCTTTGCCGTAAACGCGATGCTTAATCTCTCTATTAACTTCCCGTAGTGCTTGTGTCATTAGGGACTTTTAAGATCTACGCCGCCGGCGACGTCTATGAAAACGTCATTTAAAATTGCTAGTTAACGTTTTGCAAGTTTTTCGTGACTATTCAAGTTCGTTTAGCCTGCGAGAGCATCCGGAGTTTTAGGTTGTAGTTTCATCCGCCGAAAACACCGGATGCTCTCGCAGGCTACAGTTCGTTCAACTTCTACAAAGTATCCGAACTATCCAGGAACTGAATTGGGAGGAACGGTTATCAAACTAAGAAATGCAATCCAAATTCTCCATTGTGTGCTCGCGTTTTCCTTAGAACTTGAAATTTGTCCATTTGAGGTTTTAGATTGACAGAGAACGGGAAAGAAATGTACCAAGCTTCAAACGCACGTGCAGAGCTGTCTTTTTTGCACATTGAAGTCTATTGTTTAGTGGCGTTGTCGCCGACGTTGCCGTCGTAGATCTTAAAGTCCCTATTTGTACGCGCAATGCGAGGATGGACGGCAAACGATG
The DNA here is from genome assembly GCA_014634185.1 of Astreopora myriophthalma. Lineage (NCBI taxonomy): Eukaryota > Metazoa > Cnidaria > Anthozoa > Scleractinia > Acroporidae > Astreopora > Astreopora myriophthalma. Next base: position 1,092,982 of record BLFK01000759.1, on the reverse strand, counting down.
CAGGATGTGTTTCAACCCAAGCGAAATTAAGAAAACCTTTTTCACTGGAATAATAAATTTCTTATGCAGTGGCTTAACACGCCCCGAAATTTTGCTTAATAAGCTACTCGTATTTTTTCATTTTCGTCCCTCTAGTGGGAGGTTCTTGAAAATATTAATCAAGCAACTCGCAAAATCTCCGCGAGTATCGATGTTAAACCCTCGAATAAGATGTAAGTATTGGAAGCTGTGAAAATGAACTTCATAAGCTTTAACAAATGCCTAATTTACAAACACCTCATCGACTTTCTTTTTTGCTTCGTTAGTTTTGTTAATTGTTTTCAATAGTTTCATTGTTTCTTTCTTTCGTGTCTCCACAGTGCCGTCTTAGTGTTAGGTTTGTAATTACCAGGTCTTGATCTAGTGTATCTGTTAAATTCTCTCGTGTTTTTGTTAGTTTTCTATAATTTGTCCTACTTTTTAAGTGATCAGTACATAGTAAGAAGAGAGAGAGTTTGAATATTCTCAAACCTTCTAGAACCGGGTTTTGAGTTAAATGTTGTCGATTCAAGTTTTAGTAAATGTTAGAGAAAAAATTCTTTTTATACTCGTGTTCTAGAAGTACTCGTATCTGCATTATGGCATACGGCTTTACACATAACGACGCAGCATAGCGATTAAATTCGGTGCTCAAAGGAATGGTTTTACCAAGTGCAATGAAACGGCTTGCAACGGTGTAAAGTGATTGTCTTCTTGAGCCACCTAGTTATTTAATTGACTTTCTGTTAAAAATCAGTGAAAAGAGTATTCGTGGAAACAACCCGAAGATCATAAGATGACTGGGGGATAAGACGAAAAGAACTTACCTGCTACTTCAATGAACCCGATTTTCTTGGCTGACGGTTCGACAGAGAACGTTTTTTGCGCTTCCTTTAAAACCATAAAACACACTACCATCTGTTTGGTGCTACTAAGTTTTCCATATGGTAATGGTCTTAAATTAATATTTGTGTAAGCTGAGCGGAGGAGGAAGAACAAAGAGAACTTCGGCTTATTAACAATAATGAGCTCGTCATCTATATTTTGATTGACCGCATTCCACATAACTTACTATGGCGCTTTCTCGAAGGCAAAAATTAAGTGTTACGTTTTGCATGGTGAATTGAAGTAACCCTTACACATTTTGCTTGGCGAATAAAGTGGTATTTACATTTTGTCGGCATGGCGATTAATTAAAGTGACGCATTTTAAATTGCGAATAAGGTAACACTCACATTTTGCGTGGCGAACTAGTAGTAGTAGAAGTAGTAGTAGAAGTAGCCGTTTTTCAATCCACATTGAAAATTGTCACTTGAATTTGCCGTGCAAAACGTGTCACTTCAGTTCGCCACGCAAGATTAAGCGTTGCTCTATTTGCCATGCGAAATGTAAACGTTACTTTAATCGCCATGTAAAATGTGTCCCGAAAAAGCCCCATACATGACAGACAGTTGACAATAACTGCAATTATGATATTAAAATAGCCAAAAGACATCATCATCTCGAAAATCCTCACTATACTTTCCAGGGCCTCGAAGTCATGATTATCGTTTCAAGTCGAATCAGTTTTTACGTACATGTATCTAAATTGTTCTATTTCCCAAAAATTGTTCTATTTTTCATTTATTATGCATCAGTCAATTGAAACCCCGGCCCCCCGACCCCAGGGACTTAGCCGGGATTTAACGCACTTTTAACGGCGCGTTGGCCCCGGTGGGCTGTGGATTTAACAAAATGCCATTGAAACCGGGACCGTGGGGCGGTGATTTAACAGCACGCGATCACCTAAAGCGGGGACGACAGCGGGGACTTAACATGGAGGACTAAACAGCAAAGCCTTCAATCTGTTGAAACAATCTAATACGGTAAATCTGTCATCTCAGGACTGAAATGAGTGAAATTCACCTTTAATCACCTCATGCTTAATCACATATGAAAACCTCTGTTTTCATATGTGTGTAGATAAAGATCATAGTAACCAAGATAGTAACCACCTATTCTCTGCAAACTACAGGTTATTGCATGGAGGTAGCTTTGGTGTCAAGTCAGCCTTCGTTAAGAACAACACCAACTGATACACATTTTGTTAGGGAAAGATGCCTACCCACTTTGTTTTAATAGGTTTTAACAGATTGAATTGTAATGTAAATATTTGTGAAGGAGTGTATTCACATTTAGAGGGAAAGTTGCCTACCCACTTTGTTAAAGTTGTAACAGAATCATAATGAGAATATTTTTGATGGAGAAGGTACAGTCGAACCTCTCCTTACGGACACCTCTCTATAACGGACATTCCCCTTTGTCCCGAAAAAATTCTGACCCGTTTTCTCAAAAAAAAAACCTCTATAATACGGACCCTCTCTAATAAGGACAACGGACACTAAATCTCGGCCCCAGAGAGCGAAGTCATATAAACTTAACCTCTTTATTACGGACACTATGGTGATCCGGTGTTCACATATAGTTGACATATAGTGTGCACGAGTTTGTGATTACGCAAGCATCAACGTTTTATTCACTGGAGTTTTGAAAATTGTACTTTTATTAGTACCTTTTTAGGTGAAGCATTGCGTTATACGTAGTTCCTTTCGTTTCAAATAACTGATTCGTATAAAGTACGTACTTTACGGACAGCTGGATTCTCTGTTAAGTCTAAACATTCTTCATTCTCAATCGACTAAACAGCATTTTTAACACCGGAATAAACTCAAGTAAAGGAAAACAAAACGAAACGAAATGTGGACGTTCTACATCTCCATAGCGATTTTACATGTTGCTGTTCTTTCACAACAACCTTTTTGAACAGATGCTTATGGGAATATAACAGCTAAAAAAGAAACCGTTTTAACCAATCAATGTCCGGGAGAGTCCCTGAAGGCACCAAACATTTTCTAACTTTTAACACTAGTTCATTAGGAGCTATTGCTCTTTTTGAATAACTTGTTAGTTCTTTTGTCCATCCCCTGTCCAACCAGACACGTTAATGTCATTGTATACGCTAAGTTATTGTCCTAGTTTGTTCGCGTGGAATTCAAACAATAAAACAAAACAAAATATGTCTGAAAAAGCGACAGCGTTTTAAAGTTTTACCGGAAAATGCGTGGTTCCTTTGTTGTTTTGTCATGCTTAGCAAATGCGCATGTGCCAACTCCGTGTATTACAAATTAGTACCAAAAAATATCCTTACCATATGGAAGACATGACAACTATAGTCGCAAATATATATCGCTCCAAATTATAGTATAAAGCAGAAGGAGCTGAGCTGCGAGTAAGTAAGGGATCTGTCACATATGGTCTAGGGGCCGACATTTCTCTCCCTCACTGCCTATCGGGGATAGGTATCCGAAAGTGGCAAGTATAAGCGATCCGCGGGCCGAAATCTCGGGGAGACTCGTCATGGTACACCGCTCAGGCTTAAATGTCCAGAGGTACCGCTACCGCTTCTGCATATTTTTCTTTAGGTATTTAGTATGCGCATGCGCAACTGCCCTTGTGTATCAATATGCCACGTGGGAGTAAATTAATAAAATTCCAGTCCGTGATAGATCTATTGTTGAAAAGAAGAAAGAGCAGAAGAATAAGTCGTAATTAGGGTCTCTCCGTTGGGAGGACCACAAGTAGTTAATATTCCAGTTAGCAGTGATAGTTTTTGACAACATAACAAGTTCGCATTTTCTTTCTGTTCGTTCGTTTGTCGTATCATTGTGCAACCCCGTTAGTTGGTTGATGACAAAGAATTGGCTATCGCAGTTCTTTGTTTCCTGCTGAAGAGGTACGATTTGAACCAATTAACAGCCATGACCGCTGCAAGTTAAGCCAATAAAAGATTGTGATGTACGGCGTCGAACGCTTTCGACACGAACTGAAATCTAGTCGCGGAGTTAAAAACTCCAATCCCAAAGAAAAAGTACGCAGATCTCGCTCATCAGCTGGTTCGTTTGTTGCCATGTTTAGTTTAACTTTTTGTGGAAGTTCTCCCCAGTTTTATATAAATACAAACTGCTGAAGTCACTCGCGGGATTTTTTTTCCGCGAGGCATTTGTTTGCTGACTTCATCAGCGTGGATCATTGGGAATTTACTTGCTGTGTTATAATTATTGTTGTTTGAGCTGCATTGTTAGGGACCTTAGCGACGTCCACGGAAACGTCAGTTAAAATTGAATCATGATGAGAATACCTTTGAAGGACAAGATAATTACATATTTTTATAATTAAGTTTAAGTTGATCAAAGTTTATACGGAGTGAATTATTGTTGAGGATATTTGGAATAAAAGCATTTAGAAGCGTTTTCATCACTACCAATTTGAAATTTATTTTAATTAAATAGCTTATTTTAAATTCACCTGGTTGTACGAAGCGTTTGAGATATCGGCTATGGTATCTATAGAGTATCCTATAAAAGGTGGGTCGTTAGCGACGTTTTGGTGTCGTTTTCCAGCGGAAGACAGGTCTTTTTATGTGCTGAACCTGTTGTCTTTGACGTTAAAAACACACGCCATTTGCATTCATATAATACCAAGATCCATATAATTCTGAAGTAGTTTTGGGGATGACCCATTCGCTATATCCGACACAATGCCGATTTTACATGAACTCTGGCTTATCAAAATGAAAGTGGATTTCTGCATCGCAAATTCGGCATATTGAAGGCCAGCTTTCGGCGCAAATGGAGATTGCAGCTTATTAAAGAGGCTGCAGTTTTTAATAAAAGAACGAAAAACAGTTAAAGTTTGACATTTACAACTAGTAGACCAACGATCTCGATTTGAGTTGAGTTTCTTCACTTGGTTCGGATGTCCCCGCTTGTCTTGGCGCCGGGGGCGGGGTAATAAGCCGTTTTTTAACACTTAATAAATGTTCAATTCCCCGCTAAGTCCCGGGGGTCGGGGGGCCGGGGTTTCAATTGACTGGAGCATTAGAGGACTGGCGGCTCTGTCCGCACTAAACTGATATGAACGACTTAAAAACGTCTATCAGAACTAAAAAACGAAAAGAACTCTGCCGGAATCAGTGCCAATGCAACAACGTGTTGTATTGCATTTTTTATTTCGTTGTGGGCAGCTGGTCAGTCCACAATGCGATAGATGGGCATGAAATACGGCTCTGGTGTTCGCAAAAACAAGATGCGAAATGAATCCTCCAGAAATCGAAAGGTTAAAAGTATTTTGCCATCCCTAAGACTCCTATGCGTCAAGAAATAAGGGTTACTGCTAGGTTTGAATAATATGACTGCCTTGTTTGCAAAGACGTTTATTGCTATACTGAGATGATTTGTGACGTCATCAGGGGTTATACAAAAGCTTGAATAGACAAAGGAAAACACCATACATCGTCCTTTTGTGAAGCCCTTAAAATAAGCATCAATTGTTTTTACTTCATGGGCACTTTAAAGTGCATTAAATTAAATGACTATTTCACACATGTCGCTTCTCTAAAACTTTTCCAAACCGCCCTAGCCAAAGTTCAGGGAAATGGCAATACAGCAATTGGTCACTAACAGTGGTGACGGTGTAAACTAGTGTCATACATTCAGTGAATTCCCTAATGACTCACTAAAAGTCTACACTGCGCAAATGGAGGCCTTTGTTGTACATACTGACGTAAAAGGAAGAAAAGACAGGTTTTCATTTCCCTTTTTTTGTGTGTTTACTATAGGCCATCCAGAGCTCGCTCGTAGGCTTCCACTGACACGAAAGAAATGTATTTCCCAAAAGAAATAAATGGATTTATAATGAGTGTGACATTTTTTTTTTTTTGTTGTTAATTTCATAGTACAAATGGATTTCATTTGGCTTCGGTTGAATTCGCGGAAATGAACATCCTTTTTCGAATATTTTTATTGACGTACCCGTATTTATAACTTGATTTGTTTCAGAGAAGAGGCTAGGTTTCAACAGGAATACTCAGCAGCATGAACAGACAGATAATATGACTACAGAACTTCGATTTACAGAGATTTCCTGGTTCAAGACGCTGATTCCTAGATTCCTAGACTTATTCCTAGATTTTCCTGACTTCACAAGATTCGCAAAACCGCACCCTCGAGACTTGACGCTATCCGACACCAGTATGACGTAATTCGCTACGTGGTTCTCTTTTCAACACAGCATCTGGTTTCTTGTGGTTATTGGTAGTTACACCTCCGTTTTTCTCACCTGCATAAAACCATCAGTGTATAAGTTGGCAGGGTTGCCGGAGAAATTTGGCCTCAGCGAGGAAGCCACATCAAGGTCAAGGACCAAGAGTCAAACGCTTACCACTTGAATTCGTTGAGCTGTGGACAGTATTTAATCATTTGTTTGTACTAAACATAGAAGTTAACGGTGAGCTAGGCGGCATAATAATAGGCAACCAGATAACCTGGTTAGCTGAAAACAAAATGGTGACACGAAATAGTTGTCCCTTCTTGCTCATTGTATTCATTTTCTGCAATCAACATGCAGCTACAGTTAAGCTTCCGGGCAGTTTACAGAAAGACCACATGCTCTCAAAGAAATTTCCCGCTTCTGGAGAGCTCCTCCCAAAGATGAGCTCAGATGACAGCGAAAAGTATGAATTTACCGCAGTCAGTGAGCAAGATTACAAAGGTATTTTGGCTTCCTTTCGAAGGACAAATGCAGCAAAATTTGGTCGGCATGTTTTTGTCGTGCGTCCTGAAAGATCCGCCAGAATTCCCCGCGATATTGGTACCAGTTTAGCTGAACCTGAACCTAAAAGAAACTTGGAAACAGACCCTGAGCCTGGACCCGACTGGCCGAGCGCATTCAAAGAGTGGGGGAAAGCCTGGGACCTTCACATTTACCTATTTGCCGTGATATATGTACTCCTCGCAGCAACTTCTGGAATAGCACTTCTTCATGATGTACTCACAACTAATGGCATGAAAGGACTGAAGTTGACTTTATATCTTACGCTGCTATTTCTCGGTTGTTCCCGGGCGATTATTTTGTTTATAGACCCTTACAGCTCACGTGGAACACTTAATCATCTCGCTACCTACATCTTGTGGTCACTAGGCTTCCCAGGTATCCTCGCAACCCTTGGCCTGCTGCTCCTGGTTTTTATGGAAGTAACAAAAATGAACCTCGTCCCCCCGAGATTTCAGAAAGTATCCACAGCATTAGGGTTAATGGTTTTCAATGCCCTTATTGTTATTGTTACAGATCTGGCTCTCCTTCTCACCAAACGAGTGCTCTGGTTGATAATAATCTGCCACGTTTATTTTCTTGCCTTTGGTCTCATCCTAACAACTGGTTTTCTTTTAGTTGGATTTCGGTTTTCTAGAAGCACAGTGGAGAATATTTATGGCGACAGAGGGCTTACAAGACTTCGAGTTCTCGCTTTCACCACAGCCGCGCTTAATCTACTGTTTCTCGGAATCCAGGCTTATTTGGTAATCCGGTTTGATTTGGGGCAAATCCCTCAAGCATGGCCGTGGTACGCTGTACAGACATCATTGCGGATGATCGAGACAAGCATGTGTGTGGTGATGTTTTGCATTCTTTTCAATAATAGAGTCAGTTCCTCGTTAGGGTGCTGGCGAAATTTCCTTCTGAACCGGTCCCGCAATGCCGTTTTACCGTTTCAACCGGCGTCATCAAAAACTTAATGTAACGGACTCACTCATTACGTAGTGGATACATGAAACATCGACATATCTTAGCTTTAAGGTTTTCTAGTATAATTGTTCAAGGACTAAGTAAATATTTGGGAAATCAGTCTTTTTAGGGTGAAATCAGTTGCCAAGCATCATTCCGGCGCAAGACATGTCGTTAGAGGCAAATGTCTCGAAAAACTGTCTCGTCTCTTGTTGACCCCGTATCGCAAACCTTTGCTACAGAAAACTAAAAGACAATGGCCGTTTTTATACTGGGAAACGCACAATTCGTCTGGGACGATCTTAGGCCAATATTTCTAGTGCGTCTGTTTAGACGAAATAGCTTGGGTAATGCGTCTTCTAAGATACACGGAAGCAAATAGTTCGTCCAGACGCATAATACGTCTTGTGCCCGTCCTAATACTAGACAGACTAAACAGACGCACTACAAATATGCGCTTAAGTTCGTCCAACAAGAATTATGCTGGCGTCTCTAATATAAAAGCGGCCAATATCTTTCGAGTATTTAAGCATGATTTACTCTTACACGGTAAGTGTAACCGAATGAAACTCGTTTGACATCCAGCGTTTGATCAGCAAAAGGACAACACAACCAGAAAATATTGCGCAAAAGCTCAAGCACAAACACTTCCACTTCGTCCTCCATCTCAAAGCAACTTGACCGTCCGATCGTCAGGAAATCGCAAGGGTGGATCTAGGGGAGGGGTGCAGGGGGTGCGCACCCCCCCCCCCGTCCTGAGACGGCCTGTTGTTTACGTCACCCGTGAGTTACGTCATTCCTTGGTGGTACCACCTCCTAAGCAAAATCCTGGATCCGCCCCCGGATCGTCTCCGAAGCCACAGGGCTCGCATGTGCCCCACCTGTTATTGAATATCGCACAACAGTGAACCAGTTAAGAGTTACACTAAGCAATTTCAATGTATCTTGTTGGGAGTGCGCGCATTCTTAGACAGTTACTTCCAGTTCCTGTTGATGAAGTGTCATCAACATAAGAGGTCATGAATTGCCTATACCCTTCTTCTCACCGGCTTTGGTTTAAAACCGGGGGCTGGGGTTATCTCGAGCAACTCCCCCGCTCTTGCATAATAGGATATTTGGCCAGTTTAAGACATTTGAAAGCGTTCGTTAACTGACGCTGCGGGACATTTCTAACTCCAGAAGAAGTTTTACAGTTTATTGGCCACTGTTAGTACTATTTATCAACCTCGTTCCCAGGGCTTTTCTCCGCCGAGGAGAGGAAGGGCGGGAAAAGACCCTGGCATCGGCCGATCACGTGACTAATTTAAATATTACATTTGCCACTAATTTATGCTAAAATTCGGGAAATCCTCATTTTTGATTGGCTTTTGTCATTTCCCTGAAAATACATTTTATCTAGCTCGAGAGAACTGTAGAAATTTATTTTTTACTGAGCGGTCGTACGATTTAAGTTATGAATGAAGTTCCGGCGAAGTCTACTCCTAAAAAGATTTATGTTCGTAGTTCAGTTTGTCGGCTTTGTGGTGGTGCGAATGAAAGTCGTCACATGCTTCGGGTTTTGAGCAAAACTGGTCTTGAGAAGAACCTTCCTTCGAAGGTTCATTATGCCTGTGGAATTACGATAAACGACAGTGATTGCCTTACGAAGCTTATTTGTAGAAAATGTGAAGCATTCATCCACAAGGTATGTGACTTTAAGCAACAGTGTCAAAATATGCAAAGTAAACTTGAGCTTGAACAATACTGTTCGGTGAAGCGTTGCATGGAGTTGTCGCCATCTTGCAAACAGCCTGCGAAACGTTCTGCTGGCAAAAGTAGAGGAGAGGCTTCAGCAAAACAACTTCTGTTCGGAGAAACATCGACCGAAGTCAGCAAGTCTGGTCAGCAAGAGTTCGTGGAAAAGGCTGACCCTTCTTCAATAGTCAATAGTACCAACGAATTATCAACACCATTGCGTGGTTTCCAACATCAGGACGATGATGAAAACAACCTTGGAGCTATTATAACTGGAGCATTGAATTCAAAGCCAGCTGATGCTATGGCAGAAATCATTAGGACACATTGTCCAAGTGTGTTTTTAGCGCTGAAATCGGCCATTGCCGCAGAGGTCAGCACAGCTTGTCAGAAGCTTTGCAGACGTTCACAAGGCTCTGTTTTGTATGGAAACAGCTACGAGAGTCTGAAGGAATTTTCATTCGATAGTATTTGGAATGAAATGGAAACAAATATTCCTTTCATGATCCAGATAATGAGTGCTGTTTCTGCGAAAAACTCTGCAAACATTACTGTTGATTTACGCGTGAAATATGGTTTCATTTACTCAATCCTGATGAGCGAACGATGGCACGAACTTAGCGCCCTTAAGCGTGTCAATACAGTTTTGGTTCTAGAGGGTGGATGCACAAAGCAGGTAAGAGAATTGGCATTTTTATTAAGTCGGTATTTTAGCAAGACAAAGTATTTAGAACAATGCTAGCTATGTTACCAAAAGATTTGGGGGAAGAAACTGTGAACTCTTAATGCCTGTATGAAATTAATATTGGTCTTTTTGGAACCGCTTTTCTTATAGCTGCGGCTATTTTTTTTAACAGTTTCTTTTACCTTTAGCGGTATAACTGCGAGACTTTGGGAGACCCTTGTTTGAAAAACCAAGACTGAAACTCTGGTGTCTCCTCAAAATGTGGCACCCAGCCTTAAATTCGAGTCCAACAAAGTGGCTGAGTCTGATAAAGTGTTTATAATACCTGGGACTAGAAAAGGGGTAAGCTAGGAGAGTATTCTCATGCAATCAAACTTTAAGATTTTGTGATGGTTAAAATTCTTGCCGGTCCAAGATTATGAGACTCTAGTTTTTGCATCTGAGAAATCTAGACTCAAGATTATTTTAGGGAGACACAGTATTTACGACAGACCATTCTATACCCCAACTTTACTGCTGTGGGGTTGCTCCGTCTGGTGACATATCGAAAATTAATATGAAGCACATTGCTTGGGAGTTGGAATGAAATAGTTTGAATTTATGCCATGCTTCACTTGAATCAAAACAAATAACATAAACAAACCTCAAGAGTGGGCAATGTGGTCCAGGACCAATAATTACCATCCTGCGCCTGTTTTCAATTCTTAGCTGCCATGAAGTGTTAGAATTTCACAATCCATTACTTTTGTTTTTTATCATCAGCTTCAAGAGCGACTAAACAAACTTGGTGTTTGCCTCTCACATGGAAGGCGGGACACCCTGTTGAAACTTTTGGGAGGACACTTTGCTGATAAAGTGGTTGAAAGAGTGAAGTCTGGTAGAGTTTTCCGGGGCACTGGTGATAACTGGGACTTAAAAGTGTTAAAAGGACATATGAGAAAGGACATTCAGAATGAAGATCTTCATTTATTTGCATCAAACCTCATTGAAAACAGGGTAAATTTTTCACACCTTCCAAATGTTCACCCTAAGGGGGTTATTGCAAATTTTCCTCGCTACCAGTTTTCGTTAAATGTCAGAGAGTGGAAAGTTTACCTGAGCAGTGCAAAGATAATTGTGGGAAGAATAATTCTTGAATTTTTCCCAAAATTCAAGTGGTTGAAGTCAGTTATCCCCAGGCACATCCCTCATGTTTACAGTACTGAAATGGCCCAGAAATCCACCATTGTGAACTTACCACTGCTCAATGCTAATGAAGCTAAATATGAGGATTGTGTCAGTATTTTGAGAGCATATGAGAGGTGGATTGCTGAAATTTATCACAAGGCAGGGATACTCAAGGAAGTACCACATACTGACAACCCTGAAGTGCCAGGGGCACCAGCAGCACCTGGACAGCCCAATGCTCATAGGCAGGACACTGCTGATGATCCCATGAGGGAAATGAAGATTGTCTTTGCTGGTGACCAATTGACACGGGTGCGATTTGCTGGAGCAAAGGATTTGCTCTCTGGTTCCCACACTCCTTCAGACCGTTTTGAGCACTGCTCCCCATTCAAACCAGTCATGTGGCACACCAAAGCATCCTTGTTACAATATTCATATTCATTCCTGCACAAAGCTGAATCAGTCAGCCAAGTTGGAACTCTAAAGTATTTCAGAGAAAAATTCAATCGCCGAAATGCCACTCCATCAAAAGTACTTGATTGCTATGAAGGTAGTGAAGAATTGTTCCTGAGTGTGGGGAGGGCATACATTGTTACTGCTGCACTCTCCTTTTTTGGAATGGCCAGCACTGGGGAGATGCCCACCAAAAACACCTTTCCCCCACATATTTCAGCTCAATCAGAGGAAAACAAGAAAACTTATTTCGAAGAAGTTTTTGGAAAATTCATTGATGTTTATCTCCTGCAAAAGACTGCTATCACAGATGGGGAAGATTATGTAAAAAATTATGCCCAGTGTTTCATCTTTCTTACCATCCTCATTTTGCAACTGAAAGACACTGCAGCAGAAGCAGATGGAGAAAGAAATCTTATCAATCAGAAATTACTTCTTTCTGTCTTCAAATCTATGGGAGCATACAGCAAATATGCCTTAGAAATGTTTACCAGTATTGCACAGATGGAATGCATGCTAACTCCACGCCTCGCCTCGCCTCGCCTTTTCCCGCCCTTCCTCTCCTCGGCGGAGAAAAGCCCTGGGAACGAGGTTGTACTATTTATTTGTACTGGCGAAAGTTCAAACCTACTGCGGAGCACTCTTCGTTTTGGCGTCTTTAAAAAAAACAGTTTCGATTGATACCCAAATTGCTTTCCAAAGTTATTAGTTATATATATATATATATTTTGCTTCTGTTTCCTCTGGATGGCCACTAGCAAAGAAAAACAAAGAAATGGTCGCGTGTGAGTTTTTTTCTGTCTGCCAAAAGCTTTTAATTTAAATGTTAAACAAACTCTTGTAATATTACGATTACCTTTGAAACTAAAATAAAAATAATGTTTACCCCAAATGCATTTCAGTTTGTTCAAGCTCGAAACTACATAATGAAACTATGAGAGGTAAAACTAACGACCGCGAAATGTTTCTGAAACTGATGAAATCAGTACCCTGAAGTAGAAGCCAACATTTTATTCCTAAATAATATTTATCAAGAGTCAAGCTAAATGTCTGAAAAGAAATATGAGCAATTTATATCAGTTATTTGTAGAATCTAGCCAGGCGACAAAACCGGGCCAATCCCGGGTTTACAGCAAATGAGTAACTTTCACTTGGCAACAACGTCTTGTTTCACTTAAGTTCTTGGCTTGTCTGTACAATGAACCCAAACTCTGACCCTAAATTGTATTCATCACTGTCGTTGGCCTTGTCTCACTGCAAAAACAAGGCGATTTTGACTGTCATGTTTATTTGCGGTTTGACAAATAGCAAACCAAGGTGATTTCTTATGCAATAAACACCTGTTATAGAAGTCTTTGGAAAACATTCACAACCATTCGCCTCATAAGAACAAAGAAACAACAAAGCCGCTTTCCGCATTCGTTCTAGAAATACTTTCTCATGTTTCGCCTTCAATTTTCGTTACGTTGCCTTCAACAAAGCCAACATGGGAAGGTCATTTGATATTGGGAAACACTTTGTCGTCTGGTTAACGAAGGCCGCGTTTATTTTGCAGGTATTTCTATAACTGTGAGACCCTTAAAAGTCCTCTTCATTTTCTCAATTTTCGGAATCTTTTGCTGATTGTGTTTTATCGTAGGTTTGGTTGCAGCCTTTGAGACCTGGAAAGGTTGTCGGTGAACATCAAGGTAAACCGGAACAGAACAGCTAATTTCAGTGTCACCTAATTGCAATATAATAAACCCTTTAAAATGGCAGCATTATATACTGATTTGTGGCCGGACGGCATTCATTACTGTTCGCGTTCAAACGTGTTGGGTATTGTAGCCGTAAGATAAACAAATTTCACTGCCAGGTTAAGAAGTATAGACTGTAGTCGGTTGAAGTCAATGAAGTGCTGAATAGACCCACATAGAAACATGTGCATCTATTACGCCGTTTCAGAATCATCGCCTAGTTTTTTTACATAAAATTATATATATTTTTTTCAGTTTAAACTAGTTTAAACTCATTGTATGTGGCTATGTGCGAGGCTGTTCTCATAGAGCATCGTCATTATTACTTTCATTCGATAACAACCGGAAAAATGGAAAATGGTCTTAGGCGATCAGTCTTAAAAGAGAGGAGAGAAACTTCTAGACAACAGAACTTCATTTTACTAAGCTGGTCAGGCACTCCTGATTGGTGAGGATACCATGTCCCTGACAGCTGTAACTTTAAAATTAATGCGTGTATGTGAATAAATCATTCAGTAATGAAACGTTGTATTAGCTACGTGAAAAGCTTACATTGAAGGGAAAATAAAAGATACGTCTTAAAATTGGTATACAATCAAGTTTTGTCTTTTTTGGCGCTCGACCAGTTGTGAAGAAAAGAATGATTGCGTAACAGGGTGAATACTGAACGGATTATTTAGAAGCGTTATTGCTTTGCGCTCAAATTGTACAAGCAAATAAAATCTTATTTAATATAAGCAAGACGTTTATTTTTCATTATTTTTAGCCCTTCAGCTCTGCAATTTGACAACGAAACCTGCGGCCCTGTTTCCATTTACTGTTGATTACCAAGGCCATGAAGCTATACAAGGACAAATGTCAGTGTACCTGTCCAACATCAACTTTGCCCCAGGAATCAATGGCGAACCTAATAGTGCTGTCGAATTCAATGGACAAATCGACTCTTTCATCGAGATTGAGGCTAATGAGCAAGTTCGCTTTGAGCAGTCAATGACTATGTTACTATATGTCTATCCGTATAAAAGCAGTACAGGTCCTCTGGTTCATTATAAAGCCGACGGCCATGCAGTGCAAATGTGGATTCAAGGTAGCATTGATCAAATTTGGCTGATGGCTCGCTTCGTTCGAAGAGATCTTACTCCAACCTTGTGGCTGAGGGCTAATGTGCTGAGTTTGGCCGAGTGGAATTTCATTGGTGCTTCGTACAATCACATGACAGGGTGGGCGTCTCTTTTTCATGACGGTTTGGAAGTCGAGCGGAAGTACATTGGTAGGAATCTGTATCTGGCCACAAATTACGAGATTCGGCTTGGAGCAGTTGCTATCTCTTCCCTTGGAACGTACGAAGGGGAAGTTGCCTGTTTGCAGCTCTACTCCAAAGCGCTTGAAATAAAAGAAGTTGTGGAGGCAAAGGAAGCGTGTAATCCGGGTTCGGGATGCAACATTTGTTGTTGTTGTTGTTTTTTTCTTTTGAAATAGTTGAAACCATTGAACCTTTTAGCCTCACGACTCAAACACTTGCAAGTTCCACGAAATTAAAAAAAATAGGGCGGATTCAATTCTGTTAACTGAAGCCTTAAATCAGATTCACATTGGGGAAAAAATCAAGGGGCAGTTGTTGGGTGGAGGAAATAGCCAGTGTCGTAATTGAGTAGACACAAATAACTAAGCACAGTCTATACGACATAGCCAGAGAAACTAACTTCATCGAATTTTCTTTGATTGCAGTGGTTCCTTTGCAATTCCTTTCGCTCAACCTGACGTTACCAGTACACGTGGCAGAAGCAAATGAAACGTTGACGGTGAATGCAGACACAAACGACAACGCGACCAAACCAACATTCAGCTTTGACTTCGGTGATGGTACTCATCTTACTCAAGAGTCTTCCCTCAGCCCAGTTCGTCACATGTACCACTTCAAAGGGAACTACAGCATGAAAGTACAGGCTTCAACCCTGTGCAACACCAGCCTGCTCACTGCGACCACCATCATCTCGGTGCCTAAGCCGGTTAGCATCTTGAAGAACATATCTCTTAGCAGCAAGGCAACGTTGTTTGGAGAAACGACTCAGTTTCGCCTGCTCGTTGCCCAAGGTTCAGACTTTACTTGCCTCTGGTCTCTCGGTGACAAGGTCAATTACACCATGCCAAGGTCCTATCCAGGACTAATGCTTCTGGATCACGTTTATTCAGCCCCTGCTACCTATAAAGCTGCCGTCACTTGCAGAAATAGAAGGAGTGAATTGGCCGCTTCTTCTATCGCACAAGTTCAAAAACTGATAAGAGGATTAAAGATTTTTCCACTTCCTCCCACACAGTTTGGAAGAGAATTTCTAGTGAAATGGCAAATAGAAGATGGAACAGATGTTGAATATCAAGCAAACTTCTCTCAGGTGTCTCTTGAAATTGTTAAGTCAAACGATGAATTGCACGGACAAGCTTGGGTAAAACCGCATCATTACCAAACGAGTGGAGAATTCTTTGTTTACGTCGCTGCGTCAAATGCTATCACCAAATGGATTTCTAAGAAGGTGAAATGTGTGGTTCTTCGAAGTGTCGTTCCTTTCAGGCCCATTTTGTTCCATAAGGC
>BLFK01000759.1:1019500-1067000 GCA_014634185.1 Astreopora myriophthalma | reverse complement strand
ATGACTTGACTGCATAAATTTCAACATAATCACTTACATTAACAAGGAAGTAACTAACTGAGAGGACAACAGAATATTTTCATTAACAACAATTTGACATTCTGAAGGATTTGACGATTTCTAGATAAAAGAATAAAAGGGTTTAAACAAGAAATAAGAAAACCTAATGTTTCGGTCCAGCTGTACAGGTTGTAGTTTTGCAAATTGAGTTTTAATGTTTGGTGGTAAAATGCCACTAGTAATACAGGCAAAGTCAGTAGCAAATAAATCACAACAATAATGAATATGTTTCTTGCAATCTTGGCTTCACGTAACTGCGTCTGTGCATTTCTGGAGGCTTGGAAGCACACTTGTATCTGTTTGCGATGCCGCCGTAAAACAACTAGAATACCAATTTGAGTAGTTGCCGATACGATAAGGGACACCAGCCAGATAACAAGTTGGGCACTCCGCGCTATGTGGTTTATTTTCGCCCACTGCAAACCAGCGAGCGCAATATTCAGGAGCCATATGCCTAGCATATACTTCACAACACGACTTGAGGAGAAGAAATGGTTGTACCTTACACGTAAACGAACCGCTACGAATCGTTCGTAACTCACTGCGCTCAAGGTCATGAAAGAAACTCCAAAGCAATTGTAAAAAGCGCTAGAGAAGATGATTATAACGAAACAGGGAACTGAGCGAAACTGGTTTTCCATGAGTCTGAATGTGATATAGCCAGGCTGAACGGTTAGACCAACCAGAACATCAGACACGGCGAGACAGCCAATCATCAGATTGGAGGGAGTTCGGCGTAAATGCGCACAGCTGAAGATAGCAGCAGCAACCAAAATGTTTGCTCCAACAGCAACTGGTGCAGTCACGATGTTTATAATGGCTGTGATAAGGTTTGTGGTATAACGCTCTGAAACCTCATCGAATTTGGGATCTGGAAAATGGAAACAGCTGGGATTCCGGGCAGAGATATTTCCATTCATCGCTTTTGTTTCATTGAAGAAATTTCTCACCAACTCACTGAAAAATACCAAGTTCATATTTAACTCAATACAATTAACTCCACCTTTTTAATGGCTTAGCTAGTAGCCACACCCACCGACATCATCTTTAAAACCACATTTTTATAGCGTCAAGTGTGTTCCGATAATTATACTTAGAGAAACATCTGCTATTGACTGAAAACCGAGGAGGACATTCGCTGTACTGACCAGATTGATAATAGGTTGACGCCGAAAGAAAAAAATTTATTATTCCGCTCTGATTACATCTTAGCATACAAGACATGACAGGGCATAATACAGTGTAGAATAGCATGAACTTGGACAGAAAGCAACAATGAATTCGGTCTGGCCTAAAGTTACCTTTCTATTTTATCCAATCAAATGAAAGGCATAAGTCATTAACTTCCCGTAGTGCTTGTGTCATTAGGCACTTTTAATATCTACCCCGCCGGCGACGTCTATGACAACGTCATTTAAATTTTTTTTTTTTTTTTAATTTTAATTGAAATTTTTTTTTTATTTAATTGAAAACATTACTTACAGATACAGAATAAAACCTACTGACTTACATGCTACATATATACAGGTAAATTTACAAGATAACGCTTAAAGCTTAAACTGGTTACATGCTGACTGTCAGACACCTTACCGACTTTATACATACCCACACATATAAATTGAACGAATGACGAACAAAGGACCACGTGCATACGGATTACAAAAACACAGGGGCCCAAGATTTAAGAAATTGTTCTAATTTATTATTTGAAACTGCTAAAGTTCGCATAACAGAGATTTTGTTTTTCAGGCGTAAAAGAAAGCTTTCAAAGTTTAGAATGCCATTGCAGACACTAGTGCTAAAAATGTGGTACTTGGCAATAACGAGGGCGTAATTGAGCGCTGACCAGTTGTTTGATTTTTGGTGCCAGCCATACAGAATCACACTTTCAGAGAGATTTATGTGTTCTTGGAATGTTTTGTGCCACCATTGTGTAAAAAGGTTCCAAAACGTGTAGGAAATGTTACAGGTAAACAGCATGTGCAACAATGATTGACTTTCGTAGTTGCATAGCGGGCAAATATCACTGTCCTTTATACCAGCACGAAACAAACTGGACTGCGTTGGTAGGATGTTGTGAATAATTTTGAACTGAAAGATTATAAGCTTTGGTTCATGCAAGATTCGGAAGGGGAGCATATAGACGTTTTGGATGTTTTCTGTGGTGAAGCCGTAATTTAAAATTTTACTCTCACCCGTTGGAATCAAATAGGATTTGCTAAGTAAAGTCGAATATGCAATTTTAGTAGACGGAAGTGAGAGAGACGGTACCTTTAAAGAGACTGTGTTACGGAATTTCACTTTCCATATTTTTGGAATAGCTTGCAGTATACCATAAAATGTAGTGAAGGGGACTTCAAGATTAAGTTTTGCTTTGAGATCAGTTAGTGAAAGAAAACTTAAGTCTTCAGCTAGTAAATCTTTGATACAAATAATTCCTTTATTGACCCAGGCGTTATAGAAAATTGGTTTTCCATCCACTAGGATGTCACGATTATTCCAGATTATTTGCTCCTCCGCTGATATTTCATGGTTTATTACAAGTTTATAGCTTTGCCAGTAACTCAAGATAGTACGATAGAATTCGGGGAGGTTTTGTAAATCGAATAGTTTGATATCGTATTGGCACTTGATGAAAAACGTAAAACCGCCATACTGATTTAGAGCGTATTCTGGGACTATTTTCCATGAAGCGTCACAATTTTCTATAATTCTTTTAACCCAGGCTATTTTTAGTGATCGCTCCATCATTTCAAAATCGACCATCTTTAAACCACCGCATTTTTTCTCAGCAACAATAGTTTTTCTTTTAATTTTAGCTGGTTTGTTATCCCAGATGAAGTTAAAAATAATTTTGTTAATTTTTTCTACAAGACCTTTCGGTATAGACAATAAGGAAGCACTGTAAATTAGTTTCGATAAGCCTAATGTTTTGACAATGTTTATTTTGCCCATTAAGGTGAGCTTTCTTCGTCTCCAGTTATTCAGGGTTTTTTCCAATGTGGTTATCTTCTCCTCAAAATTAAGTACACTCGCGCGTTCAAGATCATAGGAGAAGTATACTCCAAGAGCGAGAACAGGCTCATGTGGCCATTTAAATCCGAAAGGTTTGTCTGTGCGGTTCTTCCAGGCGCCCAACCACATGGCTTCGGTTTTTTCGGTGTTAATTTGCAATCCGCTGACTTGTTTGAATTCCTCTAAAAGTTTCAGTAGTCTTAGAATTGAGTCGCAATCACTCACCAGTACTGTGGTGTCGTCTGCATATTGTATGATTTTTATTTCTTTTTGGTCTACATTGATGCCTTTGATATCCATATCTTTTTTAACGGCCCTAGCGAACAGCTCGATTCCAATAACGAAAAGGAGACCCGACAAAGGGCACCCTTGTCTAACGCCTCGCTCGAGAAGAAAGAAGTCGGATGCATGTCCGTTGTGTAGGACGCAACTACGTCATTTAAAATTACTAGTTAACGTTTTTACAGTTCGTTCAACTTCTACAAAGTATCCGAACTATCCAGGAACTGAATTGGGAGGAACGGTGTTCAAACTAAGAAATGCAATCCAAATTCTCCATTGTGTGCTCGCGTTTTCCTTAGAACTTGAAATTTGTCCATTTGACGTTTTAGATTGACAGAGAACGGGAAAGAAATGTACCAAGCTTCAAACGCACGTGCAGAGCTGTCCTTTTTGCACATTGAAGTCTATTGTTTAGTGGCGTTGTCGCCGACGTTGCCGTCGTAGATCTTAAAGTCCCTATTTGTACGCGCAATACGACTATGGACGGCAAACGATGCAGGATGTGTTTCAACCCAAGCCAAATTAAGAAAACCTTTTTCACTGGAATAATAAATTTCTTATGCAGTGGCTTAACACGCCCCGAATTTTGCTTAATAAGCTACTCGTATTTTTTCATTTCCGTCCCTCTAGTTAGAGGTTCTTGAAAATATTAATTAAGCAACTCGCAAAATCTCCGCGAGTATCGATGTTAAACCCTCGAATAAGATGCAAGTATTGGAAGCTGTGGAAATGAACTTCATAAGCTTTAACAAATGCCTAATTTACAAACGCCTCATCGACTTTCTTTTTTGCTTCGTTAGTTTTGTTAATTGTTTTCAATAGTTTCATCGTTTCTTTCTTTCGTGTCTCCACAGTGCCGTCTTAGTGTTAGGTTTGTAATTACCAGGTCTTGATCTAGTGTATCTGTTAAATTCTTTATCTCTCGTGTTTTTGTTAGTTTTCTATAATTTGTCCTACTTTTTGTGTAAATTCATCAGTACATAGTAAGAAGAGAGAGAGTTTGAATATTCTCAAACCTTCTAGAACCGGGTTTTGAGTTAAATGTTGTCGATTCAAGTTTTAGTAAATGTTAGAGAAAAGATTCTTTTTATACTCGTGTTCTAGAAGTACCTGTATCTGCATTATGGCATACGGCTTTACACATAACGACGCAGTATAGCGATTAAATTCGGTGCTCAAAGGAATGGTTTTACCAAGTGCAATGAAACGGCTTGCAACGGTGTAAAGTGATTGTCTTCTGGAGCCACCTAGTTATTTAATTGACTTTCTGTTAAAAATCAGTGAAAAGAGTATCCGTGGAAACAACCCGAAGATCATAAGATGACTGGGGATAAGACGAAAAGAACTTACCTGCTACTTCAATAAACCCGATTTTCTTGGCTGACGGTTCGACAGAGAACGTTTAAGGCGCTTCCTTTAAAACCATAAAACACACTACCATCTGTTTGGTGCTACTAAGTTTTCCATATGGTAATGGTCTTAAATTAATATTTCTGTAAGCTGAGCGGAGGAGGAAGAACAAACAGAACTTCGGCTTATTAACAATAATGAGCTCGTCATCTATATTTTGATTGACCGCATTCCACATAATTTACTATGGCGCTTTCTCGAAGGCAAATATTAATTGTTACGTTTTGCATAGTGAATTGACGTAACCCTTACACATTTTGCTTGGCAAATAAAGTGGTATTTACATTTTGTCGGCATGGCGATTAATTAAAGTGGCACATTTTAAATTGCGAATAAGGTAACACTCACATTTTGCGTGGCGAACTAGTAGTAGTAGAAGTAGTGGTAGAAGTAGCCGTTTTTCAATCCACATTGAAAATTGTCACTTGAATTTGCCGTGCAAAACGTGTCACTTCAGTTCGCCACGCAAGATTAAGCGTTGCTTTATTTGCCATGCGAAATGTAAACGTTATTTTAATCGCCATGTAAAATGTGTCCCGAAAAAGCCCCATACATGACGGACAGTTGACAATAACTGCAATTATGATATTAAAATAGCCAAAAGACATCATCATCTCGAAAATCCTCACTATACTTTCCAGGGCCTCGACGTCATGTTTCAAGACGAATCAGTTTTTACGTACAGCTGTTTCGAGAAAGGTTGGCCGAAAGAAGTGTACAAGCATACGCGACAATGCCGAAAGGTAATGTGGGCCATATCACTCAATTCTAATAAAGACCCAGAATTGGGGATGCCACGAAAATACAATGGCCACTCCTAACGTGTAGACTAACGTTCAAGAAGTCTCTCTGCCATTACGTCACTCCGACTTTGCATTAGCACGCCATACAGACCACTATCCATAATGCCTTTCGGCACTGTTGCGTATACTTTGATACTTGTCAGTTGGACAACCTTTCTCGAAACAGCTGTATCTAAACTGTTCTATTCCCCACTGCGTTTATTAGAGGACTGGCGGCTCTGTCCGCACTAAACTGATATGAACGACTTAAAAACGTCTATCAGAACTAAAAAACGAAAAGAACTCGGCCGGAATCAGTGCCAATGCAACAACGTGTTGTATTGCATTTTTTATTTCGGTGTGGGCAGCTGGTCAGTCCACAATGCGATAGATGGGCATGAAATACGGCTCTGGTGTTCGCAAAAACAAGATGCGAAATGAATCCTCCAGAAATCGAAAGGTTAAAAGTATTTTGCCATCCCTAAGACTCCTATGCGTCAAGAAATAAGGGTTACTGCTAGGTTTGAATAATATGACTGCCTTGTTTGCAAAGACGTTTATTCCTATACTGAGATGATTTGTGACGTCATCAGGGGTTATACCAAAGCTTGAATAGACAAAGGAAAACACCATAAAACGTCCTTTTGAGAAGCCCTTAAAATAAGCATCAATTGTTTTTACTTCATGGGCACTTTAAAGTGCATTAAATTAAATGACTATTTCACACATCTCGCAGTCTCTAAAACTGTTCCAAACCGCCGTAGCCAAAGTTCAGGGAAATGGCAATACAGCAATTGGTCACTAACAGCGGTGACGGTGTAAACTAGTGTCATACATTCAGTGAATTCCCTAATGACTCACTAAAAGTCTACACTGCGCAAATGGAGGCCGTTGTTGTACATACTGACGTAAAAGGAAGAAAAGACAGGTCTTCATTTCCCTTTTGTTGTGTGTGTTTACTATAGGCCATCCAGAGCTCGCTCGTAAGCTTCCACTGACACGAAAGAAATGTATTTCCCAAAAGAAATAAATGGATTTATAATGAGTGTGACATTTTGTTTTTGTTTGTTTGTTTGTTTGTTTGTTTATTTCATAGTACAAATGGATTTCATTTGGCTTCGGTTGAATTCGCGGAAATGAACATCCTTTTTCGAATATTTTTATTGACGTACCCGTATTTATAACTTGATTTGTTTCAGAGAAGAGGCTAGGTTTCAACAGGAATACTCAGCAGCATGAACAGACAGATAATATGACTACAGAACTTCGATTTACAGAGATTTCCTGGTTCAAGACGCTGATTCCTAGATTCCTAGACTTATTCCTAGATTTTCCTGACTTCACAAGATTCGCAAAACCGCACCCTCGAGACTTGACGCTATCCGACACCAGTATGACGTAATTCGCTACGTGATTCTCTTTTCAACACAGCATCTGGTTTGTTGTGGTTATTGGTAGTTACACCTCCGTTTTTCTCACCTGCCTAAAACCATCAGTGTATTAGTTGGCAGGGTTGCCGGAGAAATTTGGCCTCAGCGAGGAAGCCACATCAAGGTCAAGGACCAAGAGTCAAACGCTTACCACTTGAATTCGTTGAGCTGTGGACAGTATTTAGTCGTTTGTTTGTGCTAAACATAGAAGTTAACGGTGAGCTAGGCGGCATAATCCTCCCAAAGATGAGCATAATCCTCCCAAAGATGAGCTCAGATGACAGCGAAAAGTATGAATTTACCGCAGTCAGTGAGCAAGATTACAAAGGTATTTTGGCTTCCTTTCGAAGGACAAATGCAGCAAAATTTGGTCGGCATGTTTTTGTCGTGCGTCCTGAAAGATCCGCCAGAATTCCCCGCGATATTGCTACCAGTTCAGCTGAACCTGAACCTAAAAGAAACTTGGAAACAGACCCTGAGCCTGGACCCGACTGGCCGAGCGCATTCAAAGAGAGGGGAAGAGCCTGGGACCTTCAAATCTACCTATTTGCCGTGATATATGTACTCCTCGCAGCAACTTCTGGAATAGCACTTCTTCATGATGTACTCACAACTAATGGTATGAAAGGACTGAAGTTGACTTTATATCTTACGCTGCTATTTCTCGGTTGTTCCCGGGCGATTATTTTGTTTATAGACCCTTACAGCTCACGTGGAACACTTAATCATCTCGCTACATACATCTTGTGGTCACTAGGCTTCCCAGGTATCCTTGCAACCCTTGGCCTGCTGCTCCTGGTTTTTATGGAAGTAACAAAAATGAACCTCGTCCCCCCGAGATTTCAGAAAATATCCACAGCATTAGGGTTAATGGTTTTCAATGCCCTTATTGTTATTGTTACAGATCTGGCTCTCCTTCTCACCAAACGAGTGCTCTGGTTGATAATAATCTGCCACGTTTATTTTCTTGCCTTTGGTCTCATCCTAACAACTGGTTTTCTTTTAGTTGGATTTCGGTTTTCTAGAAGCACAGTGGAGAATATCTATGGCGACAGAGGGCTTACAAGACTTCGAGTTCTCGCTTTCACCACAGCCGCGCTTAATCTACTGTTTCTCGGAATCCAGGCTTATTTGGTAATCCGGTTTGATTTGGGGGAAACCCCTCAAGCATGGCCGTGGTACGCTGTACAGACATCATTGCGGATGATCGAGACAAGCACGTGTGTGGTGATGTTTTGCATTCTTTTCAATAATAGAGTCAGTTCCTCGTTAGGGTGCTGGCGAAATTTCCTTCTGAACCGGTCCCGCAATGCCGTTTTACCGTTTCAACCGGCGTCATCAAAAACTTAATGTACAACGGACTCACTCATTACGTAGTGGATACATGAAACATCGACATATCTTAGCTTTAAGGCTTTTTAGTATAATTGTTCAAGGACTAAGTAAATATTTGGGAAATCAGTCTTTTTAGGGTGAAATCAGTTGCCAAGCATCATTCCGGCGCAAGACATGTCGTTAGAGGCAAATGTCTCGAAAAACTGTCTCGTCTCTTGTTGACCCCGTATCGCAAACCTTTGCTACAGAAAACTAAAAGACAATGGCCGTTTTTATACTGGGAAACGCACAATTCGTCTGGCACGATCTTAGGCCAATATTTCTAGTGCGTCTGTTTAGACGAAATAGCTTGGGTAATGCGTCTTCTAAGATGCACAGACAACAAGCTTTTTTATTACCAAATTAACAAAAAAGTTTTTACAATATAAGAAATCAATACAGAAAAGGGTAATTGTTACTCAGGATAACTAAAAAGCTAATCGATCTGAGTAAATCGAGCTAATCGAGCTGAAGCAAATAGTTCGTCCAGACGCATAATACGTCTTGTGCCCGTCCTAATACTAGACAGACTAAACAGACGCACTACAAATATGCGCTTAAGTTCGTCCAACAAGAATTATGCTGGCGTCTCTAATATAAAAGCGGCCAATATCTTTCGAGTATTTAAGCATGATGTACTCTTACACGGTAAGTGTAACCGAATGAAACTCGTTTGACATCCAGCGTTTGATCAGCAAAAGCACAACACAACCAGAAAACATTGCGCAAAAGTTCAAACACAAACACTTCCACTTCGTCCTCCATCTCAAAGCAACTTGACCGTCCGATCGTCAGGAAATCGCAAGGGTGGATCTAGGGGGAGGGGTGCAGGGGGTGCGCACCCCCCCCCCCGTCCTGAGATGGCCTGTTGTTTACGTCACCTGTGAGTTACGTCATTCCTTGGTGGTACCACCTCCTAAGCAAAATCCTGGATCCGCCCCTGGATCGTCTCCGAAGCCACAGGGCTCGCATGTGCCCCGCCCGTTATTGAATATCGCACAACAGTGAACCAGTTAAGAGTTACACTAAGCAATTTCAATGTATCTTGTTGGGAGTGCGCGCATTCTTAGACAGTTACTTCCAGTTCCTGTTGATGAAGTGTCATCAACATAAGAGGTCATGAATTGCCTATACCCTTCTTCTCACCGGCTTTGGTTTAAAACCGGGGGCTGGGGTTATCCCGAGCAACTCCCCCGCTCTTGCATAATAGGATATTTGGCCAGTTTAAGACATTTGGAAGCGTTCGTTAACTGACGCTGCGGGACATTTCTAACTCCAGAAGAAGTTTTACAGTTTATTGGCCACTGTTAGTACTATTTATTTGTACTGGCGAAAGTTCAAACCTACTGCGGCGCACTCTTCGTTTTGGCGTCTTTAAAAAAAAAAACAGTTTCGATTGATACCCAAATTGCTTTCCAAAGTTATTAGTTATATATATATATATATTTTGCTTCTGTTTCCTCTGGATGGCCACTAGCAAAGAAAAACAAAGAAATGGTCGCGTGTGAGTTTTTTTTCTGTCTGCCAAAAGCTTTTAATTTAAATGTTAAACAAACTCTTGTAATATTACGATTACCTTTGAAACTAAAATAAAAATAATGTTTACCCCAAATGCATTTCAGTTTGTTCAAGCTCGAAACTACATAATGAAACTATGAGAGGTAAAACTAACGACCGCGAAATGTTTCTGAAACTGATGAAATCAGTACCCTGAAGTATCCTAGAAGTCAACATTTTATTCCTAAAGAATATTTATCAAGAGTCAAGCTAAATATCTGAAAAGAAATATGAGCAATTTATATCAGTTATTTGTAGAATCTAGCCAGGCGACAAAACCGGGCCAATCCCGGGTTTACAGCAAATGAGTAACTTTCACTTGGCAACAACGTCTTGTTTCACTTAAGTTCTTGGCTTGTCTATACAATGAACCCAAATTCTGACCCTAAATTGTATTTATCACTGTCGTTGGCCTTGTCTCACTGCAAAAACAAGGCGATTTTGACTGTCATGTTTATTTGCGGTTTGACAAATAGCAAACCAAGGTGATTTCTTATGCAATAAACACCTGTTATAGAAGTCTTTGGAAAACATTCACAACCATTCGCCTCATAAGAACAAAGAAACAACAAAGCCGCTTTCCGCATTCGTTCTAGAAATACTTTCTCGTGTTTCGCCTTCAATTTTCGTTACGTTGCCCTCAACAAAGCCAACATGAGAAGGTCATTTGATATTGGGAAACACTTTGTCGTCTGGTTAACGAAGGCCGCGTTTATTTTGCAGGTATTTCTATAACTGTGAGACCCTTAAAAGTCCTCTTCATTTTCTCAATTTTCGGAATCTTTTGCTGATTGTCTTTTATCGTAGGTTTGGTTGCAGCTTTTGAGACCTGGAAAGGTTGTCGGTGAACATCAAGGTAAACCGGAACAGAACAGCTAATTTCAGTGTCACCTAATTGCAATACAATAAACCCTTTAAAATGGCAGCATTATATACTGATTTGTGGCCGGACGGCATTCATTACTGTTCGCGTTCAAACGTGTTGGGTATTGTAGGCGTAAGATAAACAAATTTCACTGCCAGGTTAAGAAGTACAGACTGTAGTCGGTTGAAGTCAATGAAGTGCTGAATAGACCCACATAGAAACATGTGCATCTATTACGCCGTTTCAGAATCATCGCCTAGTTTTTTTACATAAAATTATTTTTTTTTTTTCAGTTTGAACTAGTTTAAACTCATTGTATGTGGCTATGTGCGAGGCTGTTCTCATAGAGCATCGTGATTATTACTTTCATTCGATAACAACCGCAAAAAATGGAAAATGGTCTTAGGCGATCAGTCTTAAAAGAGAGAGAAACTTCTAGACAACAGGACTTCATTTTACTAAGCTGGTCAGGCACTCCTGATTGGTGAGGATACCATGTCCCTGACAGCTGTAACATTAAAATTAATTCGTGTATGTGAATAAATCATTCAGTAATGAAACGTTGTATTAGCTACGTGAAAAGCTTACCCTGACATTTGAAGATACGTCTTAAAATTGGTATACAATCAAGTTTTGTCTTTTTTGGCGCTCGACCAGTTGTGAAGAAAAGAATTATTGCGTAACAGGGTTACTCATGGAGAATACTGAACGGATTATTTAGAAGCGTTATTGCTTTGCGCTCAAATTGTACAAGCAAATAAAATCTTAGTTAATATAAGCAAGACGTTTATTTTTCATTATTTTTAGTCCTTCAGCTCTGCAATTTGACAACGAAACCTGCGGCCCTGTTTCCATTTACTGTTGATTACCAAGGCCATGAAGCTATTCAAGGACAAATGTCAGTGTACCTGTCCAACATCAACTTTGCCCCAGGAATCAATGGCGAACCTAATAGTGCTGTCGAATTCAATGGACAAATCGACTCTTTCATCGAGATTGAGGCTAATGAGCAAGTTCGCTTTGAGCAGTCAATGACTATGTTACTATATGTCTACCCGTATAAAAGCAGTACAGGTCCTCTGGTTCATTATAAAGCCGACGGCCATGCAGTGCAAATGTGGATTCAAGGTAGCATTGATCAAATTTGGCTGATGGCTCGCTTCGTTCGAAGAGATCTTACTCCAACCTTGTGGTTGAGGGCTAATGTGCTGAGTTTGGCCGAGTGGAATTTCATTGGTGCTTCATACAATCACATGACAGGGTGGGCGTCTCTTTTTCATGACGGTTTGGAAGTCGAGCGGAAGTACATTGGTAGGAATCTGCATCTGGCCACAAATTACGAGATTCGGCTTGGAGCAGTTGCTATCTCTTCCCTTGGAACGTACGAAGGGGAAGTTGCCTGTTTGCAGCTCTACTCCAAAGCGCTTGAAATAAAGGAAGTTGTGGAGGCAAAGGAAGCGTGTAATCCGGGTTTGGGATGCATCATTTGTTGTTGTTGTTTTTTTTTTCTTTTGAAATAGTTGAAGCCATTGAACCTTTTAGCCTCACGACTCAAGCACTTGCAAGTTCCACGAAATTAAAAAAAATAGGGCGGATTCTGTTAACTGAAGCCTTAAATCAGATTCACATTGGGGAAAAAATCAAGGGGCAGTTGTTGGGTGGAGGAAATAGCCAGTGTCGTAATTGAGTAGACACAAATAACTAAGCACAGTCTATACGACATAGCCAGAGAAACTAACTTCATCAAATTTTCTTTGATTGCAGTGGTTCCTTTGCAATTCCTTTCGCTCAACCTGACGTTACCAGTACACGTGGCAGAAGCAAATGAAACGTTGACGGTGAGTGCAGACACAAACGACAACGCGACCAAACCAACATTCAGCTTTGACTTCGGTGATGGTACTCATCTTACTCAAGAGTCTTCCCTCAGCCCAGTTCGTCACATGTACCACTTCAAAGGGAACTACAGCATGAAAGTACAGGCTTCAACCCTGTGCAACACCAGCCTGCTCACTGCGACCACCATCATCTCGGTGCCTAAGCCGGTTAGCATCTTGAAGAACATATCTCTTAGCAGCAAGGCGACGTTGTTTGGAGAAACGACTCAGTTTCGCCTGCTCGTTGCCCAAGGTTCAGACTTTACTTGCCTCTGGTCTCTCGGTGACAAGGTCAATTACACCATGCCAAGGTCCTATCCAGGACTAATGCTTCTGGATCACGTTTATTCAGCCCCTGCTACCTATAAAGCTGCCGTCACTTGCAGAAATAGAAGGAGTGAATTGGCCGCTTCTGCTATCGCACAAGTTCAAAAACTGATAAGAGGATTAAAGATTTTTCCACTTCCTCCCACACAGTTTGGAAGAGAATTTCTAGTGAAATGGCAAATAGAAGATGGAACAGATGTTGAATATCAAGCAAACTTCTCTCAGGTGTCTCTTGAAATTGTTAAGTCAAACGATGAATTGCACGGACAAGCTTGGGTAAAACCGCATCATTACCAAACGAGTGGAGAATTCTTTGTTTACGTCGCTGCGTCAAATGCTATCACCAAATGGATTTCTAAGAAGGTGAAATGTGTGGTTCTTCGAAGTGTCGTTCCTTTCAGGCCCATTTTGTTCCATAAGGCCAGAGACATAGAAATTAATGAAACGGTCTCGATCTCATTTTCAGATGTTAATTCTGCGCCTGATATAAATGCTTCTTATATCGTCCGTTTTGGAGATAGCAGTGAAGCTGTGGTAACCAGTAAAACACTTGTTAATCACTCGTACGACTATCACGACATTTATACGGTGAATGTAACAGCTGGTAACGGAGTGTCAACCTTCAATACCAGCGTTCTAATAGAAGTTCATAAACCAGTGTTGAGGTTAAAAGGAGCCCGCATTTTACCTCATGTTGTAGCAAAACTGAATGAAACTGTCAACATCACAATGTTCTTATTTATTGGATCCGATTTTGGTTGCGAATGGCATTTTGGTGATGGATATCAGTTCTTCCAAAACCCCTCTGATGAGCTGATTTACTTCAAAGAATCTCAACTTAGCCTCGGTGGCTTTACGAACCTAAGCACTTCTGTAAGGCACGTTTTCAAAGAAGTTGGTGTCTATAACGTCACCACGATATGTAAAAACCGTTTAAGTGAAGCAAAAGCCACGGCGTTTTGCACAGTCCAAAAGGAAATTACACATTTTGAAGTCTCGACAATTCCTCCGGTAATTTTTGGAAAAGAATTCCTCTTGAACTTCACCATTGCTTCAGGAACGAATGCGACTTTTTCCGCAATACTGAACCAGACAAAGCTTGACATAGAAAAGTGGAATATGTATTATTTGTCGAATGTAACTGCTGATATTTATGGACAACCTGGAGAATATAACTTGACTGTCACAGCACAGAATCTTGTCACTCCTTTGTTACGTTACACGCAGATAGTGTTCGTAGAGATCCCAATATCTGGTCTACGCATTGGCATGAACTACTTTGAGGGCAAAATTCTGCGTTCTGGACACGGTGTAGATATGAATGTTTTTCCAGATAAAATTCCCGTTGTCCTCGAAGGTTCCACGGACAATGGGACAAGTCTGCAGTACACTTGGTCAATAAAAGGGGCCAAGAATTCCTTCACAAATAAAACTGCCACTTATACCTTTCACGCACCTGGTATATACACCTTGTCTTTACGTGTTGAAAATCACGTGAGTATGGTGACCTCTCTTGTGAGTATAGCTGTTCAAAAACCTGCTTCATTCATGAAAGGACGACTAGTGGAATGTTCTTCGCCTAAGGTTCAGAAAGAAGTGGTTACAGTGGAAACAGCCATCGAAAATCTGGGAACAAACTCCACTCTCCGAATTGTCATGGACAACACCACAAGTTACTGGTACGGAGACTTTGAAAACGAAATTAACACCACTGCGCAATATAAGGGAAAGTTACAGCAAAGTATAATATTGTATCACGTTTATAATATTCCAGGGATCTATACAATCCACGCAATCCTTGGCAATGCAGTTTCCAGGTCTTTGCGAACCTGTGAAGTTGAGATTCTCTCACGCCCTTGTAAGATACCTACAGTCAATTTGAAAGGTGTCGGCAATATTCCAGACGATGCAAGCAGCTTTTTCACTGTTGATAATATCAATATTGAAGCCGATATTGAGATATTTTGCCCTGAATCTCAAGGGTCTAGATACGAATGGGAGATCTTTCAAAGAAATTCGGAGAACGGATTGTTTGAGTATTTCAGTTACCCTTCTTTGAACAAAGAGGCTTCCATGCAGGAGTTAATTCTTAAAAGAAGGTCATTACCCGTTGGAGTGTTTAAGTTAACCTTGAGAGTTGGCATGGCTGAGGAGGAATTGAAGGATTTTACGACAGTTGCTGAAGGGTACATCAAAGTGGTCCAGTCTCCATTGATTGCAGAAATAACTGGAGGAAGCGAAATCAGGCGAGGATTCGGATCCATCTTATCTATTGATGGCTTCAATTCGTATGACCCAGACGTCGGTCCGGGAAATCATTCAGGTATTTTTCGGGTTTTCATTTTCAATTTCAAGCTTATTACTCTTTTTATCTGGTACCACGACGTATGACCTTCGACCAGTTATCTCAATTACTAGAGCACAGGGCTACCGTGCGGGAGGTCGTGAGTTCAGCCAAACCTCGAACGGGCCGTGGCTGGCTTTGCATAGAATCGCATAATCATTCTGATTGGTTAACGAAGCGAGGTATTTAGCGCGTGGAATTGCGAGTTGAAAACGAGGCTATGCGATATTGTTTCGCATCTACGTAACAACTGTCCTCAAATTGTAACACAACACCTGCAACGAGTTTCTTCTTTTCTTATTTTATTCAATTATGCGATTCAAGGAAAATTCATTACTTGACTCGTGAATTCCGCGTTAAATTGCACTTGAAAACCGATATCGCACTCATCGCTTCGCGATTCGTGCGATATCGGTTTTCGCGTGCAATTTAACGCGGAATTCCCTCGTCAGGTAATGAATTTTCCTATAATATGCGGAGCCACCTGCCTTACATTTATAACTATTCGCAAACTGTATTACAGTTTAGGAAAAGGAAATGTCGTGATCTGGCCTTGAAAAGCCCCTCTATAGAGTACTGGTCGAGTAAGTCAGTATATCGGTATGTCGCGAATACAACAAACCGGTTTCCTCCTTGAGGACAGGTAGCGCATAGCAGAAGTCCATAACCCAGAATTCTCCATCTGGAATGAAATGCGGCCCATCAGTTTACGGTATTTTCTATTTTTAGAACAGATGCTGCTAGATTTGTGCCATGATTTGCATTTAGCGCGAGTAATCCCTCGTGCGGCTCTTGGTTGTGGACCAATCAGACGCGTTGTGGTTATCAGGCCCAATCAGATTGGGCCTGATTGGCCGTAAACTGATGGGCAAAGGCCAAATGAGACGGATCGAGACCTCAGGGTTATGGACTTCTGCGCATACGCATGCATTAAGTCCCCAAACTGTACCTCGTTACCGGAGGATCTGACTAAACACAACAACACCGACGATTCAGATCAAGTAATTTTCAGAATGCTTCTGTTCTTTGTTTTTTGCCTAAAGGGATGCAGTTCCTGTGGCTTTGCAGAAATGCCTCTGAGAGCTTTCCGGAACTGATACTGGACATTATCAATGGCTCACGGGACACTTTCTCGAAGCATGTTCCTACTAAGGACGGAGAAGGATGTTACAAAGATGGACACTACTTTCTTTCCAATACAACATCCCTAGAGCTGAGAACAAGTAGAATGATGCAGCATGGAATCTACGTAATCATGCTGGTGGTCAGAAAAGGCCAAAGATCGAGATCCACCTCACAGAGGCTCGAGATAGGACCCAAAGATCTTCCAAGTCTTACCCTCAGGTAAAATCCGTCCGTAATGTGTGTGTGTACTGGTAAAACAACAACAAGAACGACAACAAAACAATGGTATACTCTGCAACTGAAAGGAGACTACCTCTTTAAATTTTTACCAAACTTATATAAGGCTCATGGGCTAGGTCTCACTCATACGTATATCATGAGCCAGTTTCACTAAACGACCATTATGCTGACAATACTAAAGCGTGGTAATTTCAATAACATTTCTTCATTTCAAGGTGTGAAGTTAACTGTGGAGCGAAGGTAAATCCTTCAGACAAACTATCAGTGTCGACAAAGTGCAAAGGAAGTTCTTGCACAAACGACCTTGTGTATTCCTGGTCTTTGTTCATCTTGGAAACCAAAAAAGGCGAGGTCAAATCAACATGGCAGCGCGATAATATGACACTACCAGGACAGGAAAACTCTTCACAAAGTAGCCACCCAAACCTTATTGTAAAAAGAAACATTTTTCAAGGAAACAAGAAATATAAGCTGGTTGTCTTGGCAACGTTGCCCGACGGTAACTTTGGAAAAGCTTCTCATGTATTCCAAGTAAATTCTGCACCTACGGGTGGATCCTGTGACGTAGATCCACGTTTTGGTCACGTGCTCTCGCAGCAGTACAAATTCTGGTGTGTTGGTTGGCATGACCCAGATCAACCACTCAGTTACGAAATTGTTCATGTCCATGGCACAATGGAGTCGATGTTGTATTACGGAGGAGAGGCCAATACGACTATTGAGCTTCCTCTTGGGGAGGGTGACAATTACACCCTTCATATCACCGTCCGTGTCTCTGACAGATTTGACGCTGCAGCGATTGTTGATCTTTCAGTTCAGGTATAAATTACAGCAAGAGACAAAGCAATTTGTTTGTTTGTTTGTTTGTTTGTCTTACTGATTAGTTAGACCCGTCTGCGTCCTGCCTCTGCATCTTCACCAAATATATATATACGCCTAGACCCGATACGGGTAAAACACTAGAAAATACATAATAAAATAAATTCTATTTAATCAATTTCCACTTATAGCTTTCTTTCGAGCTCGGTGCTCATTTTGTCGCTGGTAAGTTGCAATTCGATTTGCATTCACAATTCCACAAACATTTCCAATGGTTCTTCTCCAGAGTGGTCGGTCGACAACCAAATCTTGCCATCGATCTAAGATTCTTCCAGACTTAAGAACACTTTTACAGGTGTCCTTGTAACGCAATTTCGGTCGACCAACAGGACGAGTGCCTTTATCGAGCTCGCCGTACATGAGGGCCTTCGCGGGACGATCGTCATCCATCCTTCACCAAATAATGGTCTCTACTAATAGACCCACAGATCTATATGATATGATGCTGATAGCGTTTTTCAAAATTTCAGTCTCTTCCAGCATTACTTAGTGGAAAGGAGCTGATGGGTCAAATGTCAAATATGATGAATAGTGGAGGAAGTTCCTTGGATTCTTTGGTAAAATCTGGAAAGTACCAAGATATTGGCCGTGTTGTTGGAAGTATAAGTTCCATCCTAAATCAGCAAGTAGACCAAGCCGGTGGAGAGGACGCTGTCTCTCTTAAGGAGGAACGAAAACAGGTTTGAATAACTCAAACAGAGTCGTAATACATATAAGCGTGAACGTACCTTTTACTAAGTACCACGCACTGTGTGTCATATATTGCCACTTAGGTTTGAATACTAAATGATTAAAAGACAACGCCCACGATGCAAGGGCACTGTACATATTTACAGTTATAATGGAAATACATGAATTAATGCCATCCACTAGGAATTAGGGAAGGGTTCCATTTTCGCTTTTGGTTACTGATAGGTCATTGGTTGGTTGAATTATCATTAGGAATCTAGTTACACACTATCACGAATCCTGTAATCTGATTGGCTGGCTACTCGCCATCCATTGAGTGATAGTGAGTAGCAAAAAAGCCGACGTTTTTGAACAAAAACAAAACAATGGCGGCTTCTTCAAATCTTAAAATCAATTAAAAGTGGAATGAATTCGAAGGTAGTATGAGAGTGGATTTCTACTTCAACAATTATATGACGCGTTCTCGTTTTCTACGCGCCTTATTGGCCATCTATTGACTCACAGAAAAACTCGCACTCGAAGGCCAATTGTCAAATATCATCAGGTGACGTATTTTCGTGATGCTTCTTTGTCCTCGCAGATGCGCGAAACTCTAGTGATGGCAATCACTGGTCAAACAGTTGCGTCCCAAAAGTCTGCCAAACTCATCTCAAGCTCCTTGAGCCAAGTCACACAAGTTCAAGATGAAGTGTCACTTGCAGCACAGGTAAGGAAGCATCCGAAACAAACGTTTGTGCAATTACAGAACCTATGAATCTAGAAAACTATTTTCGAAACATTCAAATTCCTCTTCATTCCTTCTTCAGGTTTTGAGAACTTGAACAAGTATGAAGCAGGCATTCGCATTTGATGTTGTTGTCGTTGTTGTTGTTGTTATTGTTTTCTTAATAACGGTAGGACAAAACCACATCGCACGCGCATATTGATTGTTTATTCTTTTACAATCGATATACCCCTGATATGCGGTTTCCACTTTTGCCATAGGAAGCAGGCACATCTGCGTTGACCAGCATGGCTTCTTTTCTTGAGCGTGAGTCGCTGGAGCCTGGGTCTGGTTCAGTGGATTCCGTTGCGGCTGGCATGTGTGGCTCAATTGGAAACTTACTTGGTGCCGCCTCTGATGCGGCAGCTGTCAATCAACCTAACATGACCAATGTAACCTCACCAGTTAAGGATGAAGAGAAAAGTGGAAGTGACAACAAGCGGACAAAGGTAAGTCGCCGTTATGATTTTATGATTCACACGAAGGAAAGCTTCAGCCAGACACCTGGGGTAGAGGAATTAAGTGGGCAAAATGCGTTTATCTGCTATTTATTTCCGTTCATTCCAGCCCTGTAATATCATCTTTGTATAGTACTTGCAACTGTCTTAAATTAAGCAGTACGTGGATGATAAATCCCTCGAAAAATACCTTTTTGAAATGAAAGTACAAGAGCTCCTTATTTCTCAAATCAGTCTCATATCTGATGCCAGTTTTTAATCAGACAAGTTTTTCTCTGCTTTAGGGTAAATCTGTTGTGAAACAACTCTTCACCGCCCTAAGTTCCGTGTCAAAATCAGTCCTTAGAAGAAAAGTTGCATTTGAAGACGCTACAGAGCTTTCAACTCCTCGACTGACTCTAAACTTAAAGAGTTCCTCTGCTTTCGATGCCGGAGGTGATGTGAGCTCGGGGTTTGCAAATTTTAAACTGCCGAGTGGTAAGGAAATGTTCAGTGGGCGGCAAGCAAGACTGGGTTCTGTCAATCAAAAGGTAGGTTTCCATCATGTGCATTTGGTTAAAAAAAATGATAGTCCTCCATCTGTGAGCGAACTGAGGATAATTGGGGGTTACAGTGGGATGCTATGATATTATACACGGTACTCTAGCTCACCACACATGGTTATTTTTCCCATCATAAGAAAAATGAAATTCAACACCTTTTCGTTTAATCGACCTGTGGCATTAATGATACCAGACAGCAGTCCAACAATGTAGCGACAAGAACTCAACTGACTACTCGCTCGTGTCTTTGCTTCCCGCAGGTGATGTCTATGCCTCAAAATTACTACACCTACGACAAATCATCAAATGATGTGAGAAGTCCTGTAGTAAGTTTATCATTCGAAGCCAAGGACTCCGAAAAACCCATAACTGTTTCGAACCTTAAACAACAAGTTGAATACTTCTTGCCTGGTCCAGAGGAGCTGCCAGAACCAGAAATATTCAGTGTAAACATTACAGAAAATGCTCAATGGGTTTACCATAAACTTGCTATTACTTCGAAAGATGAGGCTATTAGCATTGAGGTAGCGCCATTTAATTGCAGCCACAGTCTCCAAATTTACATGCGAGAGAAAACCCAACCGACTAGGAAGGCATACGCCTGGAAAAAAGTGATTTGGAGGCCTTCAAATGAAAATCGGACAAACGCAAACTATACTGGATGCTTTGACGACTATAACACTTACACTCTTTTCGTCTCCAATAAGGATATACGTGCATCCACGTTTATCGTTGGTATTTTGTACGAGAACGAACTGGACGAACCTATAAATGTTAATGAGACCGTTTTGATGAAGTATTCCATCAGAGTTTACAAAACAAAATGCCTCTACTGGAATGAAGGAATGGAGAAATGGATGGGAGACGGTTGTGTTGTAAGTCTTTTTTTTGTTTGTTTGGTTTTCTTTGTTTCGCAACGTTCTTAATTTAGTTTTGGCTCATTTTGGCCCGCCGCGCTCTAGAAATGATTTTCGTCTCATAAGCGAAGTTCTGACCTTAGTTGTTCAAAAGGTGGACAACGCTATCCAGTGAATAAGCGCTGGCAAAACCAATTGAATTATCCAATGGATAATTGGAAGGTGATGGGGGCGGTGAAGACCGCAAGCACCATTCCGTCGACAATACTGTCATTGCGAGATGGAATCTTTTCGTTACCAAATGAACAATGGCAACTGGATCGTGCTGGAGGGTAGTGTGGCCTTTTTTAAGAGCCCCAGTTGGGTCTCAGTATGCCGTATTTGACCTTTCTCATGAGTCACTACTGCCAAATCAACTTTGTTTTTCCAGAGCCATTCATTGGTTAAAAAAGACGCTTTTGATCCAACCTCTCAGTGCATTCTTTTTTTTTTTTATCCAGCTTGGGTTCACACCTCTAAAAGTGAAAATTAGTTCTTCGATTAAAGCCTTAAAACTGCATGTGCTAATTGACGGCTTAAGTCTACAGACGTCTCTCTAGAGTAGTTGCTGTTGGCTATAAACACTTTGATTTCGTTACATCACAATTACATCACAATTGCTGCTTAGTCCTCAGCCTGTATAGAATTATCACCTCGTAGAAGTTCGTTTACTAAAAAGCCGTGTCCCAAGCTACCAATTAAACAAATTAACTCTCTTTTAACAGGTGGGACCATTAACAAGTCCTGAGAGAATACACTGCATGACAAATCATCTCACATCGTTTGGGTCCGGAATGTTTGTGGCGCCGAATCCAATCGACTTTAGTAAAGTATTTGCGGGGTTTAAAAATGCCTTTGAAACTGGAAATGTAGTCGTGATGTTTACAATACTGTTTTTGTTACTGTTGTACATGGTACTGGCGGTATGGGCTTGGAGGTCAGATAGAAAAGACGCTATGCAGGTAAGAATATCCCGCAGTCCCAGGGATGACGCAGAAGGAGGGGCTCGTAGGGCTATATCCCTACTAGTTTTTTGCTTAGGTTGATTTTTTCAGGGCTCCAGATGACATGAATAATGCATGAATTTTACCGCTTGAAAGTAATAAAACGCGTCTACTCTTGCATATGAGCTTCACGAAGTCAAAGGCTGGGCAAATCTGCGCGGCGGCAGTCAGACTATTCTCTCAGGCATTCCTAGCGTGTGGCGGACACGTATAGGTAGTTTTATTTAACATCCGCGTACAAATCCAGCGCCCTAACCACTGGGCCACGCCGCCTCCAACAGTAACTCCTAATGCTCGTTTGTCTTTTAGCCCTTAGGAGATTTTTTAGCCCTGCCACTTTAAACGGTCTTCATGTCTTGAGAGGCTTATGTAACTGACTTTCAGTCTCTCAGTATTCAGTAAAAGTAGAACTGATTAATAGTGATATAGACGGCAGTTCTTTCAGACCTTTCATTATTATTTATCTTGACGTAATATAAAAGAAATGTTATATATGAGAATGAAACAACTTAGCTCCAACTTTAAAAAAATTACTATAACTATTGGAAACGTTCCAAAAGTCGGCTGGAAATGTCCAAACTCGTAGAAATCTCTGGTCAATCTTTTACCATTTTTCTGGGAAAAGTGTAAATGCCTCTTAAAGGAAAGGCAATTCTCGCTGACTTTTAAATCAGGTTTCATTCTGTGGTTTACAGATTGGGGCTACACTCATTCGTTATTGCCAAGACTTTGCTTACCGTTATGAAATCTACTTTGTGACTGGAAGTCGCAATGGTTCTGGTACAACTGCTCATGTAGGATGTGAAATTCTTGGTGAAACTGATAGCAGCGGCTTATGTTACCTGATAGACCCTACACGAGCGTTGTTTAGAAGAGGAGACCTAAATGTTTTTATCCTTTCCTTGCCGAGTTCCCTTGGGCGTATCCGTGCATTGAGAGTGTGGCATGATAACAGTGGCAAAAGCCCGGGATGGTTCCTCAACAGAGTCATTCTTAGAGACTGTCAAATGGGAGACAAGTGGATTTTCCTCTCTGGTATGAATGATTCACTGATTTTTAGGCGCTGGTTCTTGAGTTACCCGTTGTTTGAAAGGTGGGGTGTACACAACGAAACTCTGATTCGCCGCTGATTTAATAAACGCTCGTGGAAATGTAAGAATCTTTCAACTTCGATATTTGTTGCAACTGCTGCTTGAAAATGTATTTCGTCATTTTCATGTAACTTTTGAGACATTCTGAAATGAAGTTATGCCTTGGTTTCCAGTCACCTCCATTTGCCATAGAGCTAAAGGGGTTATATAAGGCACCTCTTTATTTATATACTTTTAAAGAACCCGGATTATAAGCATCATGTTTACTATGTTTTTGGCTGCTTTTATGCAGGACGTTGGCTCGACGTCGCAGAAGAAGACGGGAAAGTAGACGTCATGTTCCATCCTGCCAATGATGAAGACATGGTTTCCTTCAAGAAAGTTTTCAACACTAAACTTCAAAAGGGAATCTGTGACAACCATTTATGGTTTTCAGTAGCATACCGTCCGCCAAGAAGTCCTTTTACACGACTCCAGAGGCTATCCTGTTGCTTGTCCCTTCTGTTTTCCTTTATGGTCGCTACAGCCATGTTTTTTGGAGCAACGCCTCAACCAGGAGACTCGTCTGGTGATCTTCAGATAGGACCTGTAAAGCTGAACTTGCGTACTCTGATCATCGGGATTGAGAGCGCAGTGGTTGTAATACCTGTTAATATCCTGATAGTTTCTTTTTTTAGAAACTCGAGAGCCAAAGATAAGAGGCGTTCTAAACCTGATGAAGACATTGGTGAGGACTCAATTTCTCAAACGTCTGAAAACGTTACAGAGACTGGCTCTCTCAACGGCGATTCACAAATCCCGCTGCAATGTTTTGATCAAGAAACGGATTTCAATGATATCCACTACACCATAAGCAGCGAAAGTGCCGGTTGTAATATTAACAATGCCATGTCTTCAAAAGATCTACCACTCCCTGATGATGAAATCAACGAGGACGACTGTGAGCTTTTAGAGGAAACACAAAATCCGGGTGTCTTAGCAAAGATTCGCGCCAAGTTTCAGGGCTCCGGTCAGTCTTCGCGACCATGTTTTCCGTACTGGTGCGTTTACGTAGGTTGGACCCTGTGCATTTTGACAACATTGGCGTCCGCGGTATTTACATTATTCTACAGCATGATGTGGGGGAGGGAACAGTCAAACCTTTGGCTCACGACAATGCTTATTTCATTTATCCAAGACACACTTATCAGCCAGCCATTGAAAGTCCTTATTCTGTCCGTAATATTTGCGACACTCATCAAGCCAGCAGACGGTGAAGATGATCTAGAGGAAGTAACAGCCGACACGGGTTTGTAAACGTTCCTCATTTAGGTTTTAAATCAAGCCATTTATAAATGGGCATGTCCAATGAGTATAGGACCCAATATACCTTTTCACGGATAATGACGCCATATTGCTTGAGGGGCAAACACGGCTAAAACTTACAGTGAATCTGTGGGATTTTCGCCGACTTTGAACCTCTGTAACTTCGCTGCAGAAGCAGTATTTTGACAACGAAAATGTTTTTTAAAAGTCGTTTGTATTGACATTATTTTCACGAAATATAAAGAACAGATTCAGGCCACAACGACCGTAAACGTATTTTGAACATTTCATCCAAATCCTTGTAATCAAAATTATGTAAATTGCAGCGAAATTAGAAGCGACATGAGAAGATTTATAATTCCAATTTGCGGACGCCAATACCTCTTTTACTGGCCTAATCTTCTGTTGGATGAATGACATCACTAATATTAATAAAAACAGCGGAAAATGTTGGAAATCAGTCTTTTCATAGCGGCATCCCAGCGATTCAAAGTCGGCCAAAATCCCATACATTCACTGTAATTTTAGCGGTGTTAGCCCCCCAACCAAGATGGCGACATTAACTGTGAAAAGGTATATTGGAATGCCCTGCCCAGTCAAGAAAAAACGACGGACGCAAATTGTTTGATCAATGCGATTTTATCCTCTTGAACATATCGCCATTTTGCGCCCCTTGAGTTTCCTTCGATTTGTTAAACTGAAATTCAATCACTCGCCTAGAGCGCCGTTGTGTATGTGTCACTCTTCTTTAACGACGTATGTATGATACATACAGACATCGCTCAAGCCAGGGGCGGAGAGGGAGTTAAACAGAAAGTGTCTGATCATGAAGGCGGATGAGGTACAGACAATAACGATCGCCTTAGCGCTGAAATATGAGTATTTTAGCGAAACCGTGAAAGTTTATATGAAAACATTATTGTGCATGGCTTTCACTCGTCTGATACAAGTTTGATTTTCTCAATCTGATTTTTTCCCTTCTTTTCACAAGGTGTGAACGAGGAAATGGTCAGCCAAGACCTGACGAATGAAGACCTTTCACAGTATGATCCTCCCAATAAGGAACTCGTGAAATCGTTACGAACCAAGGAGTTGAGAAGGCGTCAAACCATTAAACTATTTACAGACCTATGCGTGTACGTTGTTCTTTTAACAATGGTAATCATTTTAAGCTTCCAGTACAGAAACCCGGAATCCTACAAGATGATCAACTCGTTGCGGCGCCTATTTGTAAACCCAACACACAACAGCAGCCAAGTGCGTTTTCAAGAGGTAGGTTGTTGAGATTCTTGTGTGTTATCACTGATACCTGGTAGCAGAAGTCCGTAACACAGAAGTCTTGATCTGGAATGGGATGCGACCCATCAGTTTACGGTATTATCTACTTTTAGAACGGCTGCTGCTAGATTTGTGCCATGATTTAGCATTTAGCACATGCAATCCCTCGTGCGGCCGTTGGTTGCGGACTAATGAGAAGCCCTGTGGTTATCAGGCCCTGATCTGATTGGCCATTATTTGGCGGGACCTGTATTCTAAACTGAATTTAGATAAATACCGTAAACTGATGGGCTACGGCCGAATGAGACAGATCGAGACTTCTGCTGGTAGTAATACTTTTGAAGCTCCTTTGCTTGCAACAAAGAAAGTATCTTTTCCAAGAACTTTTATAACTGACGTGTTTTCCTCAAATAGTTGGACAGTTTGTACCCATTTCCGTTTCAACAAATTCAAAGGCAGTTAAAATATGGTTAGCAGTATGGAGGCAAAAATGTATGAAATGTTCAGTCTTTCTGACAGTGTCACCCAGGTCCCAACAGATTTCTTATAATTTATTTTTAACATAAACTTTTGCATTGGTCATCGGAGATAACATCCATCTTTGACCTCTGTTTGAAAATTACGCGCACTTTGACAAATTCGTCACCCTCTACTACTATTTGAGACTCTACCCAGAGTTATCACTTCCGCATACAAAGATCGTTTAATTTGTTGCCTTCACGGCCCCTTTTCAATTCAATTTGCCGATGCTATTAGATTCGAATGTGATGAGGAAATTGTACAATATTGAATACGTAGGGACAAAGAAAGAGCCCCTCCCGAGGGTTTTGGCGAACAAGGGAACATGACTAATTTAAACTGGGGAACAAGGGAACAAAGACTAAATATCTCAGTGAACAAGGGAGCACAAACCATTTTAGGGATCACAAAGCTGGGAAAACGTTCGGAATTAATTTCGGGAACAAGGGAACACAAGCAAATTTTTAAAGGGAACAAGGGAATAAGGACCCCCCCACCCATCCCTGGGAGGGGCCTAACAAAGCAACGCTTGTCTACTCCTGCTCTCATGACGCAACCTAATGTCTCCGCAGGTGAACACAAGAAATTCTATCTGGGAATGGACGAGAAAAACAATGCTTCCAGGCTTACATCCACCGCCACTTTATAGCGGTGTTCAAACCAGTGAACCGTACATAGGAGACAGAATGTCACTACAGCTGGGTGTGGCAAGATTGCGTCAAGTTCGAATTCAGAAAGGTATTACGCAGGTGATATTTGACTAGTTAGCTCAGTTAGAAGCAAAACTTCAGAGCGGAAGGCTCTGGTACCATGCCCGGCCGGACTATCCCTCAGGAGCCTAAAATAATGGCGATGAAGGTGCTGCTTTACTCTGAAAATGGTTAGAGCCTCTCGTCTCCTCGGATGAACACGAAACCCGTAGTTCCAACTTCACAGAACACCCGTTCTAATTGCAGCAAAATTTCAGAAAAGGTCTCGTATCTTCTACTGATGTGCCATCTTCAAAACCCATATGCAAACTTTTACGAAACTTGACTAATAAGCTCGTAATCGCGTAAAACATGCATAGTGTTTGCAGATGTCGGCCATTTTTCTTATTGTCTGGACGGCTGGGATCATTATTCAGTTTGAATTTTCGCGCCGACGTCACATAAAAGCCCCGGATGTCTCGCGGCATTGTGGGCGATGGTCACTTGATTCTATTGGACGTTAAGAAACCAATAGGGACAGTAATCTTTAGCAGCAACCAGCCATAGGGTTTCACCTGTTATGAAAAGTGCTTTCCCCCAGCTGGCTCTTTTTCTGAACGTGTACTTCTCAGTGCTTCAATTTCTTGTTCACACACTAAAAGGCAATCCAGTAAATAGTGTAGTGTCCTACTCAAGGATGGCCTCCAGTGCAGCCTGCGGACTCAGGTTACTCTTGAACTGGCAACAAATATCTACTGATACTCCATGTTTCATAGCTGCTAGCCTTTGGGCTCGCTAGGGTTTGTTTCAAGAGTACAGCCTTGATAAATCTTTTAAACTATTTTCCAGGAACTTGCCAGGTCAACGAGTGGTTTACAGACAGTTTTCCTGAATGCAATGGCTTCTACTCGCTGGTCAACGAAGAGACAAAGCTCTACAGCCCGGGATGGGAGAATGGGCGAGAAAAACCCGAAGATAATGAAAATGGAAACATGTTCAGATTCGTGACTGGTCCAAAATCCGAGAATGCATACACCTCCTGGGAGCATATGAACCCCTTCGAAGCCCACCACATACTGCCAGTCATTGGAACGTTTTCTACCTACAGTGGTGGTGGCTTCGTATTAAACTTGAGCACAAGCTTGGAAGATGCGACCGATACCGTCGATCAACAACAAGCGTCCTCGTGGTTGGACACTTACACGAGAGCTGTTCACGCCGAATTTGTCGCTTATAATCCTGCCATTAATATGGTGGCTGCATTGACTGTTACATTTGAGCTGCCACCTTTGGGTGGAGTGTTCAAGAGTTCTGAAGTCTTTGCAGTGAACATGTACAGCTCCTTGAGAAAGCACCCGGCTGCTAGAATAATTGGGGAAGTGATAGCAGCCATTATCTTGGTGGTCATGCTTGTTCGTGTTGCCCTCGCGATGTTTCACGATAAACTCGAGTACTTTAAAGACTCTTCTAAAGTATTGGACCTCATTTTGGTGCTGAGTGGTGTCGTCATCGTGTTTCTACGTGTACTCAAAGAGGGGTTCAAAAAGCTTGCTACCGACCAATTCAATGAAGATCCCAACCAATTTCTCGATTTTTATCAATGTGGCTTTTATGATGAACTAACGGATTATGCTTTCGCTTTCCTTAATTTCATAGCCATTGTGAGGCTTTCAGTTTTCCTCCAGTTTCTTAGCTGCTTGGATCGTATTTTGAGGACCATTGCAGGATGTTTTTATGAGCTGTTGGCGTGCTTATTTGTATTTTTCTGTTTCATGATGGCTTTCTCGTCTCTGTTCAAACTTGCTTTCAACGCAGATGGTGAAGAATTCAAGGACTTTTCCGGTTCACTTCAAACCTGCGTTTCATACATGGCACGGATGGTTCGATCCAGTGATCA
Organism: Astreopora myriophthalma; assembly: GCA_014634185.1. NCBI lineage: Eukaryota > Metazoa > Cnidaria > Anthozoa > Scleractinia > Acroporidae > Astreopora > Astreopora myriophthalma. Next base: position 1,038,301 of record BLFK01000759.1, on the reverse strand, counting down.
GAAAGGTTCAAGTTCGCACTCACCTGTGAGAGCAGTGGCCTTATTGTCATGTTGCCTGACGTTGATCTTTTTTTACCTAACTGTAATTAGATCCATATTCATAGTAGGTTACAGGCAGATATTGACGGAAGATCGTGGCAAAGTAAATGAGAAATCATTTGAAGCTGGCATTTTTGAAATATTTATGGATAAATTTATGGATGTGGCAGGAATCGAAAAAGAGGTAGAAACTGTCAAAGATGAAGAAGACCCTAAGGAAGTTAGGTTAAGAGCTCAGAGGAACTACATCGATAAAAGTCAGTTTTTCCGACTTCGAAATTTCATAAATGAAGCCTACACGGAGGACTTTGCGGACGATGTGAGGCTTTTTGAGCTACTGAGCACATCGAGTGACCTTGAATCGTCTACCAACGATTTAAATTACAGTGGAAGTGAACCAAGTAACCTTCAAGACAGAAATCAGACAAGTACTACTGACGAGGAAACGCCAACGCGCAACAAGGATAAAGGAGATGAGCTGGTCGATGCCGAGAACAATGAAGAAAGAATGAAGGCGCAAGTAAGATTTAACCTTCCCCGTAGAGAATCAGGTGAAGATAGAACAAGTAAAATTCATGAAAACGTCGACGCCGCTTCTGCCGCCTCAAATGAAGACTACAAGCTTAAGGTTCTTGAGCAACTGGTCCAAGAGAAAATCAAAGCTTTGCAAATCAAACAAAAAGAAAGCTCACCCGCGTCTGTGAAACACGAGATTATGATGCTTGCCAGATTACAAGAAAGAATCGATGCTAAAAAAAGGGAATAAAACTGGCGCTAGATCTGTTGTTTCTGAACAACTTCAACCTTTCGAGGTTGTTGACACTTTTTTTTTTTTTTGCAAGTTTCACAGTTTTTCTCAACAGCAAATTTAACTCCCTACTCTTCGTTATCATCATTTTTGAAGTGTCATTTTCCGCTGCTGAAAAACACGCCAAACTTTTCGTCTGCTAGTCCGCTAGTAGAAGGCAATGGCTATGAAGCATTTCGAACGTCATTGTGACATGTTCTTGTTCACGCTTTTTGCCTTATCCGTGTACAAACAACTACAGTTTCAAATCATGATAGCAAAATCGAACTGTTTTATCAAGGAGAGTTCACAAAATGAAAGTAGTTAATATAAACTGTTTCTTCATTATAGTTTTTGCTTCTTAGAAACAATGGCCACAAAACACAAAACGTCTGTCTTCGAATCACCCATCTGTGAATCTGTGCGAATTTTAAACGAGAGCTTTAAGTTTAATAGTTCTTTTGTCGTTTTATCCATTTTTCGCATTTTTCCCTGCATGTAATGCAACACATACCGAAAATGTTTGCGTAACATACGGAAGACACAATGACTACATTCTCAAATATATAATCGCTTGAAATCTAAGTTAAGGAACTGAGCTGCAAGCAAGAAAGGGATCTGTCACATACGGTCTAGGGGCCGACATCGCTCTCTCACTGCTTAACGGGGATAGATATCCAAAAGCCGGCGAAGGGCCAAGCTTCAGCCTGGTATAAGCGATCCGCGAGCCGAAATATAATCTGAAAATCAATCGGCAAAAGACTCGAACAAACGAAACAGGACAAAACAAAATGTCTGAAAAATAATTTGCGGAGGCTTATACGACTAGGTTTAAAATTTTAACGGGAAATTTCGTTCTTCCTTTTATTTTATCATTTTTAGAAAATGCGCATGCGTAAACTCCGTGTATGCGAATGCGCACCAAAAAAAACAACAACTTACCATATGGAAGACAAAATTACTACACTGACAAATATATAATCGATCGAAATCATAGCTTAAGTGAAACGGACCTGAGCTACGAGTACGAAAGGGATCTGTCACATATGGTCTAGGGGCCGACATTTCTCTCCCTCACTGCCTATCGGGGATAGGTAGCGGAAAATTGCAAGGGCCAAGCCGGGACTGGTATGAGCGATCCGTGGGCCGAAATCTCAGCGGATATCGTCATGGTACAACGCTCAGGCTTAAAATGTCCAGAGGTACCGCTACTGGTTCGATGTTTGCATTTTAGGCTTCCTCTGCGAATGCGCAAATGCCCTGGTTCTCCAACACGTACCACTTCAGATGCTAATTGCGTACATCATTATGACAGAATACCTTACGAAATCTGAAGGTGGATTTCCACTGTTGCATAAACTGTACGCAGGATTTGACCGGGCGACACGGGCGTGAATGATGTAAAAGAATGTATGGATTCCCAATCTCGTACCTAGCTCTCATTCTGACGCCTGACCGTTGGAGATCTGGGTGTGACATCAGTGATTCCCAGGGTAAATAGAACGAACTGATCGTGCGACAAGAAATTAATGCCTTTCAACGCTAATATAACCAGAAATGGGCGCTCACAACAGGGGATCCCAAAGCGACAGCCTCTTTTATTTCAATCAGGCGCAAAGCCCTGGACCATTTTTTTACCTTCTTAAACCCGTATGGCACTCAGTGTAGATCTCTCTGGACGAGAATAGCACAATGTTTACGCTTGAGCGATTTTCTTCCCGAATACTGATCGAATTACGCCAAAGGTTAGCAACTAGGACTAAGCAAGGAGTGAGTTGTCGAGATCACGATGACTTATAAATATTGGATATCCGAACACTTTCCGATTCTTCCGTAACTTACACAAATGGAATCATAGTGGATACTGAATTGAATTGAAGAAGTGATCCTTACACTTTCTGGACAATTTAAGCAATTGTCTCATATGTGCACTTGAAAAATTGAAGTGACTTCAACGGGATTCGAACCCACGACCTCTGCGATGCCGGTGCAGTACTCTTACCAACTGAGCCCATGCGTGTTTGCCATAACAACAGTAGCCACAAAAACAAAATAGGCGATAGTCAATTCCTTTTTTCTCAAATGTTGTAGTTCGCCTCACTGAAAAACTTCTACTGCTTGTACCTTTAAAGATACTTTAAAAAAATTGTGTCAGAAAAACAGACACTGAAATAACAAATTCTCAGCAACACCTCGCGGTTGCCGTCAAAACCTATTCAAAGTTATGAACGTCTTGGAAACATCTACAATTATAAAAACAATCTAAAATTATATTAAATTTCAAAGTACTTTGTGTTAATTGCACACTGATTGCATCTTTGAGATTTACATAAATACAGCGCTTTCAGGTTGTCTGGTTATGCCGGCAAAAAGGAGGGACCGGATACTGAAATAAGAATATCTCAATCGCGCGTTTCGGTTGCCATAACACCTTATTTAAAAATATTACTGTACAAACTTATTTACAGTTCTAGAAAAGTATTAAAATTATGATGCGATAATCTTAAAACTACTAGGAGCTCTACCACTATCCAACTTCTCAACAAGTCGACTTCAAAATAAAAAAGTGGCACCTCGTAACGGCCCCTTCAGGTGTACAATAACTTAGAGTCAAATGTATGTGAAATACAATAGGCCCTTTGCAGGAACTAGTCACTTGTCCCTTAACGTAACCCCAGCAAGGCCTGCCGAAGAAAACAAGAAAAGAGCGAATTTTCGGTACACAGTGACTGTCTCAAGCGTTTCCCAGCATTAAACAAAGATATCCAGGCACATGACAAGGTCCTGCAAAGCTAAGGGGCCCATTAATCATTAAATGAGGCAACAAACTAAAGTTAAGATTGACTTCATCTAGTCACAGCGACCAATTTCCCACCCAACTTTTCTTTGCTTTTGTACTTTTCCTTTCCGCCATAACAATAACTTAACTTCAACGTCCGTCAGTACTGGTGCAGTACCCAATGTGTTGACTAAAAATGTCAGACATCTACTTCACTTTCCGCGTCCTCCCCTTCCCATTTCAGCTCCTCGCTCATATCAAACACAGCCCCGTGCAGGGTAGGGTGGCTGTAGTATGGATTTGAAACGTCGACAGACAGCTCACGTGACCCAACTTCATGCGACAAGGTCAACGATACGATAGGTCGAGACTTGTTGATCACCATGACAACCTGGTCACCATCATCGGTCATGATGCAGCTGGAGACGGGCAGATCTGGGGTAAAGGAAGCAAGGACGGAACCTGAAATCAAGTCCCAAAGTCGAACAGTACGATCGCGAACAGCAAGCGGGACATAACTGAGGGCTCGTTTTCCATCTCTGGACATGCAGAGGCCTTCCACAGGCTCTGTGTGTCCACTGAGCTGGTGAAGAAACTCCCCCGTGACCAAGTTGTACACTCGCACACTTTCGCTCGCGCCAATTCTTCCCGCTACCAACAAAAGCATGCTCAATGATGAGGTCGCCACTCTCCAGACATTCATACCCTGACCAATGATATGCTTGACTTTGCCACTTTCCAGGTCCCAAGTCACCACAGACTTGTGTGTCTTGTCCAGCTTCATGACGTCCACAAGATAGTGGCCGTTAAAACTCAGATCAGCAGTTGTCAAACGTGGGTAGTGACCGCTGATTTCTAAGCTGTAGCGCTTCGATTTCTCCCTCAGATCCCAGACGATAAGCGGAGCATTCTCGCACGAGCACACTGCAACTAAACCATTACCACTAACCATAACGGTTTCAATGACAGCGTTCTGGCCACCTTTCAGCTTGGTTACAAGCTCTCCAGTTTCGAGAGAAGCGAGTTTGAGATACAAGCGGTCTTTAGAAAGAATAAGAACGTGCGAAGAGCCCACCAAAGCGCAATCGCTGAATTTCGAACTTGTGGGCACTGCTCGCGGAGTCTCAGCCAGACGAAGGGCAAGATCACGGCGCTTGTAAAGGGAACTTGCATGACGATGAACTTTATCTGTCTTCGCTGGGAACTCGGACCGCATATGCTTGATCAGTTTCCCTTCTTGAAGGTCAATTATCGCCAGCTTGGTTCCCGAACGTATGACAGCACGCGTGTCATCCATGACAAGGATTTCATCTGCATTGGTGTTGTTTAAGGTTCGGATGACTTGACACGAGCTCGTGTTCCACACACATATTGGACCAGGAGTCTTGGATTTTGTAATGACCTGCTTCTGAACACTGCTCTTGATGAGCACGACTTGCTGGATGCTGTTCACATCTTTGTTGTCCTCAAAGCTGGCTTCACGACCTCCCTGTGGCTCCATGTCCCATACACGTGCCACAAGGTCGTCAGAAACCGTCAAAATCACCTTCAGGTCCACACAAGCTACTCTGCTGATTGCAGTGGTTGGCGGATGCTTCAACAGCTGCTTCTCCTTGACAGCCGTCTCCAAGTTCCAGATTTCAATATCGTTGAGACTGTTGGTGCACAGCAAGTGGCGTCCATTCTTGACGACAGTAGGATACAGAATATCTGGCCCCAAAACATGAAGACATTTGCCTGATTTCAACTCGAACACTCTCACGCCAAAATATTTCTCCGTGGATACTATGAGCTGACCTCCATGAAACGGAGTGAGAATTACATCGTTGATGAAATCATCCGAGTCTTCACCACAGGCTTCAATAGACAAACAAATGTCATTTGTCTGAAGATCGTAAATTCTTGCGTAGCTGCAATGGGAATTGGCAAAAGCAACGTTATTTCCCAATCCAGAAATTCTGTTATGGAAGAACTTCTGATCCACGAAGTCTCTCGTGATTGTTCCATCATTAAGGTTGACAAACTTTACGACGCTTCCCAAAACAGCAACAAGAGTGTCACGAATTCCGGCTACAGCAATCGGAGCTGGTGTCTCGGTGCTTGGAATTTCCCAGACCATTTCTCCTTTCTGAAGGTTCCAAAATTGTATTACTCCGTAACAAGACGCAACAGCAAGCTGATCTTCAAGACAAAACTCCACATAACCAATGGCTCTGGAGGTGTCTAGACTCTTTTCGATATTCCCGCTTTTGACATCCCAAAGAGTAACCATCTGGTCATGTGACCCGCTCATGGCCTTGCTGCCATCATGGCTAAGGACCAAGGATCCGTGCAGCCCTGGAAGTGAGTGCACAAGTCTTCCTCCTGGTCGGGCCAGACAACGGATGTTGGGGATGAAAGCAGGATTAGAAGGGAGATGTGCTTGACGCAGCAAACGTGCGATGAAAGGAGAAGGAGAGCGAGATGATGAGAGACGCCCAATAAGCTGCGATGACAACTGATCAGCAGACACGAACAAAGCTTCCATTGAAAGTTGCAATGTTTCAAAAACCAGCTTGATATCTTGTTCATCTGGTTTGACAGCTAGGGCTTCCATAAAGTCGTCCATGACGTCATGTACTGAATTGGCTTTCAGCTTAGCCAAAAGAAATTCAAAGTTGCACAGAGCACTTTGCTTCAGTTTTTCAAAGTCATCAGACTTCAGCAAATGATACGGCAGTTCGTTTAACTTTCTGTGATTAAACAGGTGATCACTGAATTTCAGTGGTTGCCGAGAAACATGCCGGTCTTTTGCATTTCCTTTACCGTCTTCTTTCTTAGCCCCTTGTGTCCAACGACCGATAAAATAATCTGCTAACTCTGAGTGAAAGCGACAGAGTTCCTTCTCGTCAGAGAAAACATATCTCTCCATAACAACATCATTAAACTGTTGATGCTTCCAGGTGATCAAACGAACACCATTTTCAACATGTACCGCGAGTAAGGACTCGAGGTCAGACTTGATTCGGGCTAACAGCGATGGAGGCATACGTCGATTATGTGGCACCCATAAAGAGAAAACCTCATCCAAGACCTTCTCATCACAGGACAACACATCTTCGAGCTCTGTTTCACTGATGCCTCTTCTGGAAGTAGAAATATATGCAAGCGTGTGTTGAAATAACGTCCTCCCGTGTTTGCACTCTAAGTTTTCAAACAAGGAGTTGATCATCTGCCTAACTGATAAACCAAGACTTGCTTCGTCCACAACGGTATACGACTTCCACTGTACTGCTTGTTCGAGGACAAGCTGTAAGTACAGCGGATATGGGCACTTCGAAATCTGCTTGAGAACGACGTCCTCTTGGGATTGTGTAAGCTTTCTGTGGCTGTCATTAAGCTTCAGTCTAAGAATCTCCACTACTGCGTCACCACGCAAACTTGGAATCTCCAGGAAGCAGTCCTCATCGGAAACAATGTTCTAAAATAAAACGAAACCCGAGTTGAAATAAAGTTACTTACTTACTTACTTAGTATTACAGGCGCACAAACTCCAGAACCTCCTTCTGAAAGCTCGATCACCTACCTTAAGGCAAGAAAAGGCCTGTTCTTCAGTTGAGCAACTAAGAACAATCTTCACGTGTGCCGGTAATTTTCTCGGTAGCCACGACAAATCTCGAGTGATGTTGTAACTGAGAAGATTGTCAAGTGAATCCAGGAATAACACCAAGGGCTGAGAAGCTGAGGCTTTTTGGAGGAGGGAGTGGAATTCTTTCACCAGATTTTGATAGTCCTAAAGGCAAGGTCAAAAGTTTGTTGCATAAAATTCATATATTTCTCCATTACATAATCCTTTTGTCACTGAATACTATCAAAGTGAATACTGCATTCCCTGCACTGGGAATGTTTTGCTAGGGTCAAAGAACGACGCTACTGTCAGGGACCCAGCAGAGGGAGCCCATAGAATCTGCCTGCTTAAGCTTTACGTGAGTCTTACCGTGTCCACTCGTGAACTCAAGATAAAAATGGTTTCATATATTTTCTACTTACAACCCACCTCTGGTATATTTCTAGGATAAACTTTGAACACTACACAAAGCTGTTGGCAGATGCTTTCCAGAAGCTGATGAGCTTTAGATGACTCATGTGTTGTTCCAATGAACCGCACAATGACTGCTCCCCCAGGTCTAAGCCATGATGAGCTTGCCCTGGCTGCCATGGCAACTAATGATGTCCTACCAGAACCAGGATGGCCATGAATTACCAAAGGAGAATTGCCTTGGCCAGTAATGTACATCTTTATCTTGTCCAATGATTCACCTTTGTTACATAATGCAGAACAAAGCTGCCGGCAGCACAATAAGTGCTGTGCAACTTCCTCAAACAACTTGTCATTTGATGTTAAAGTTTTTCCTGTCTTTGTGGTATTCTCAATGCAGCATTTAATCTTTTGAAAGAAATCTTGGCACAATCTGGCAATGTACTGATGATGCTCTTCATTGGAGTGAGGATCAACTCCACTTTGTCCCCACTTGATGTGGTACGAAACCATGTTGGCCTTGTCCAAGACTTTACAAAGTTTCTCCTCTTTTAATGATGTTAAAAGTTCGTTTGAAGTCGCATCCCACTCGTTTGCTTCTTCTTTACTGTTCCATTTGTGTGAAGATTCCTTGATGTCCACATACATGGCAGCATTGTGACTTCTGACATGGTCTTTCATGTCTGTGATAGTGCGCTGAAACCACAACGTATGCTCATTTGGACAATCCACTTTTAGGATTCCTTGTTGAATCTCTCCCTCTGAGTCTAGAGAAAAAGGATATTAATGTAAAGTCTTATTACATCTGTTCGAGAAATACATGAGCTTTGTTCCCAACAAAACCTACCTGACATCTGGTATTGGAGAGCGGATTCTTTGGGGAGAGCTTTTATAGCTGCTTTCCTTAAAATGCTCTGCAGCCGGAGAAATATGTTCCACCAGTCTTTCAGTGCTTGTTGTTTTGATTCTTTACTAACTGGATTAATGAAGTTTGGAAACTGAGAGCTAATTGGCTGAAGAACATATTCCGGTGGAATGGCATTGTCATCACGTATGAACCAGGACTCTACGAGGTCTTTGTCGTCTTTATCTTCAACAACACCAGACAGAGAGTCAAACTCATCGACAGGAATGTGGTGTGGGAAAGGACGATAGCCATACTTCTGACACAGAAATGTCTACAAATGAACACTGCACATCAATATGGTTTGGGTTACCTCCAGAAAATTATATAATAATAATAATAATGAGAAGAGGAAGAAGAAGAAGAAGAAGAAGAAGAAGAATGGGTTAGAGCATACGGAAAAGTGGTATGAACATGTCCCAGAAGGAGTAGTAGAAAATGACAAAGTGAAAGTTTTGTGGGATATCAATGTCCAGTGTGACAACGTGATAGAGGCGAGAAGACCAGATTATAATTGTAATTGACAAGAAAGAGCGAAAGGGGTTAATCATCGATATTGCTGTACCAGCTGATGTAAGAGTAGAGGAAAAAGAAAGGGAAAAAGTAGAAAAGTACCAGGATTTGAAGAGAGAGATTGGAAGATTGTGGAAACTTAAAAAGGTGGAGGTTGTACCTGTAGTAATAGGGGCCCTTGGAAGTGTCACCAAAGACTTTGATAGGTGGATTGAAAAGCTAGGGATAACATTCAATGTTGGAGTGGTGCAAAAGACTGCCTTGTTGGGAACTGCAAGGATAGTGAGGAAAGTGTTGGAAATGTGATGATGAGATCATTCCATTAGCCCTTGGTCATTTGTTATGACTTGCCTAACAGAAGAAATTGCGGCAATGACAATAGCCAGAACATAACGTTAAACAAAGATAACAATAATAATAAATTTAGTCTTATGTAGCGCTGCTAAAAAGATCCAACAGCACTTTACAACATTTATAGATCAACTAGATATAAAAACTAAGTATAACCATAACTACAATTTTGTCTTGACTTTTGACTTAAATGAAGTAAGCGATCTGCATGTCCATAATTGATCAGGTAGGGCATTCCACAGTCTGGGTGCAATATGTGAAAATGCCCTATATCCGTATGATCTGAGATGGAATTTAGGCTGGATGAGAAGTCCCCTATTTGCATATCGCAATGTTCTGGATATCCCTCACTGACCACACTTTCCATGGACTATTTAATAGTAAGAATAATAAATAATTAATTGACCACTCCCCTTAAGGGGCTTTTCAGGGTCAATGAAATAAATGATACAAATGAACATAACAGAGATAAGAATCCAATCTCGTGCAAGGCAGACCAGTTGGCTGTTTACAAGCGAAGTTAAGCACTTGAACAAGTCACTACCCAGAACAATTCCAGCTAGTGGTCAGAGAGGGTCTTTCAATTCAGGAGCTCGTTTCTCGAAAGTCCCGAAACTTTTCGGGCGTATTTCGGGAGCCATAATTCTCACAGTATCTTGCAACACAAGACGTTTTCAGCCCTGATACTTTGAAATTAGTTTTCTCCTTCTTATCTTGAAAGCATGTTAAAAGACCAGATTCTTGGAATAAGCGGATTGCAGTTTTACAAATTGCTTTTCAGGCCCGGAAATGTTTCGGGACTTTCAAGAAACGGGCCCCTGGTGCCCGACCACTATACCATACTGCCTCCTCTTAAACAGTTTTAATAATGCACCGACTCAATGTCTTAGTTAATGGTGGTTTCGACAATATTAATCTTAAGTAGAAAATGAACTGAATCAAGTGAATCTTTTCATTCACTTTATTATTAATATTACTATTACTATTGTTATTATTTTTATTTAACACATTCACTTACATGTTTGCCCCAAGAGCTAAATAAGCTTATCATAGGGGGCTTACATCTAAACTCTAAAATTACAACATAAAAGAAATGAACACAGACACCGGATGGATAATCACAACAGGCCCAAAGAAAGTTTTAAGTTAGTTATAATGACTAGAAAAAGAAAACGAAAAATGGTTAGACTCTCTTATAAAATGCTGAACATAAGAGACAAAATTTCAACATTTTCATTGTTTGTCAAGTCAGAAGAGCCAAACAGAAAAAGTTCAACTTTTTGCTGGTCAGAATATCTAAACCATTGATCAAAAGCAATACGAACTACAGTATACATACGAGCAATAACACCCCTTTGTACATAGGGGTTCTCACAGTGTTTTGTGACTGTTGTGACTACCACAAAATAATTATGTTACCAATTTAGGCATCTAAAAAAATTTTGTTGTATGCCAATATAGGCAATGGCCTTCACAAACACTCCATTTCATTTAATATAGGAAGCATAGGACCACAAACGGAAGGGACTACACTAATGCTGCATCTAACAAAACAAGTCTTACCACAAAGTTAGGACCAGTAGAAAGTGCTTGGCATATCCTCAGTTCCTTGAGAGAAATCGCACTGCTTGTGTGATCATCTAAGCATGGGTCATGAATACCCCAGCGCATGTCGACCACGTGGAATTCATAGCCAAGCTCCTGACAAAAATCTCGAAGTTTGGGGTAAACCCTGCTCATCAGTGCATTGCGTTCAACTCTGGTATCTGTGTGAGGTAAAAGTAGATTCAACAGTTTAATTAACAACTGCTTTGCGAAATGGATGTTGAATGACTGGATGTCCAAGCACTTCCACTGACACCAGCCAGCCAGGCCCCGGACTGAGTAACACTCTGATGGCTGGAAATCCCCATGACCCAGCCATGAGCCTCCCATGCCAGGCGTCCAGGCCCCCGTCACACAGACAAGCAGTCGAGAAAGCGGGGAAGGGAGGGGGGGGGGGAGAGGGGAGGGAAGCAAGCCCACTATACAAAAGCAGCACAAGATGACCTTCAAAATCTCTAACAAATGCTGCCCTGTGAGCCACAAACTGTGCAAGCAGGCATGTGGGTCAAGCACCGCTGAGCGTTACTGCTCTTCAATGATAACCACGCCACCAACTGGCATCACTCTTTGTTGTGAACTTTGTTAAATTGCATTTAACTGTGCACATACTTCATCTAACAGGTTTAGAAGGATGCCACTTATTAAAAAGATATGTATCAATGGTTCTTTGAAAGAACTTCCTCCAATGACTATTGTTCAGCTATAATACAGGTATTAAATTTGCTAACTTAACTGTGTGGCTAAAATAATGTTGTCACCTGTGAATGTCGAACTTGTGAATATTCTCACAATCTTGGCCAAGTTAGGGATTTTAACATCCATGTTGCCTGATAACACTTGTTGATACACTTCATCTGAAGCAGATTGCTTGTCAAAAGATGATGCTGTTGTTTTCCCATTCACACGATTCCTCGTTACACTGTATGATTTCAAGTCATTGCTACCATCAGTGTGATTTCTCTCATCCTGGGTTTCAGATAACCCATCATACTTGTCCATGCTTTTGGAGAGATGATTCTCATGTTGTTCAAGAGGATAAATATCAATGTCTACCTCTTCAGCATCAGGAACATGATCTATTGGACAAATATCAATATCAATTTCATTTTCCTTCATTGCCTCGTCTTTTCCATTTGGTACGTCTTCAGCATCAACATCAACCTGTTCAGAATTCTTGCCCTCTTTGTTTCCAAACAACTTCATGCTGAGCTTTGAAAGATGTTTCTCTGTATCAGACTTATTATTCTTCCTTCCACAAAGCTCATCCAATGACGCACTTGATCCAGGGGCAGATGTCTTCTGAATATTAAGTTCAGACATTTCATTCTGTGGCAAAGAGAGATGAAAATCCTCACTTGAAGCTTTTCCTTCCTGGGCTAGTGAAGCTTTCTGCTCTTGCAGATCTGCTGCTAATGGCAACAATGTGTGACTTCCATCATTATCACTTTATTAAAAGAGAATATGGGGAAAATCAGCATTTGCACATGAAATTGTGATGATTAAAATATTTATTAATTACAGTTGATTTGTGTATACTTCTTAGTGGTGAAAGGAGAACTGAACAACTGGATACTACATGTACAGTATCCATACAAAATACTGCTCCAACAATCAACTAATTTCAAATGAAGCTATGATCCTCGCAGTTATGGACACAATTTTAGCAGTTGCGTAGAGAAGCCCGAAAAAATTTCAGTTCGTAATCTTGACAGAAAAGAAACCCAAAAAGCAAAATTTTGGTCACTTGTACAAACAAGGTATAAGAATAATTACAGTACTTGCCATTTAATGCAAAGCTTGAAACAAGGTTTCTGACATTTCAGGAGGGTGTGATTTTGTGAAATTGACTTAAAATCACATGCAATGATGTAATTTGCCCATTTCCATGCAATTCTGTGAAATCCATAGCAAAAAACTGCTAGCATGAGATTGTTTTCACTGTCACGCCACAAAAAAAATAAATTAACCCTTCAAGGAAAAAAGCCAGGAAAATACGATGTTATAAAAGAGAAGTACACAAACAACTTCTCAAAGTCTCAAGTCTGTGTGGTACACCATTTTTTAGTTATTTGCCAAAATGTTGCACGCAATTTATAAGAGCTTTGTATGGCAGTGCCATCTTTGTGTACACATGTTGTACACAAATATGGCCGGAAGAAATCAATGAAAATATCTGGAATTCACTTTGCAATGAAAACGCTTTTTCTTCTCACTCCTGAGCCGGTATACATACGCATATATTAAACACAATCTTCTCACACTTGAAACATTTAAATTGTTGCAAATTATAAGGAGAGCATTTTTTTTTCCCAACCAGACAGCCGCTACAGCTGTACATGCCCCTTGCCAAAATGACTCTAACATTGCAGAGTTCCAGCTGATTTGAGACGAGGAAACATACACACATACATACAGTAAATTGTAAATTTTACAGTTTCCTCCAACCCGCTATTGCAGCAAGTTTCAATTAACCTTACAAGCATGTGGCATTGTGATTGCAGTAACATGCTACAGTCAGAAAAAAAGGTGCATGCAGGTGCAAACAAGAGGATGAAGATTAAAAAAGTAACATAATATTAATAGTAGCACTTGAGGGGTCAGCACTTGAGGGGTCAAGATCATGTTAATTGACTGAATATGTTAAAGGTCAAATCAATTTCAGGTAAAAAATAACAACCCTGTTTGATTTGTAATTTTTTTGTGCCTCACCATGATCCGTGATAATGGATACCGGAGAAACGCAATTTCAAATCAAAGTACATGTAAATTTCAAATAATTTTCACCCACAACAAATACATTAAAATAACCGCGAGAACTTATGTGTACGTAATAAATATGTCCCTTGGGTGTTCCAGTGAAGTAGGGTGGGGGTACGGCTAAGGAATGGGCTTTTAATGGAAATTTTTCTGTATGGTGTGACACATTTAATCAATATTTTATATTTTCAAAGTTTTAGATTTGATTTTTAAACATAAGCCGACTTAAAATAGTTTCAGTTACACGAAACCATAGGACTAAACGAAACACATCTAAATTCTCTCAAATTAAGCTTACTGACAACTTAAGTTTTCTTTGAACTATTCTTCTACCAGTAGGTTATCTGGTTTCATGACATTCTCATCAAAAAAAAAAAAAAAAAGAAAGAAAGAAAGGGAAAAACATCTTGATCTCACAACCTTTCGCGCGGTTCACATTTTTTATCCACCTTAAGAAAATTCCTTGGAATTCCCTGGATCGATTTCATAATCACATTGACAGAGAAATCGGCTCAATAAAATACAAATCGAAACTGAGTCACTAAAATGGAGTGTTCCTGTTAAGAGACCAGCTTAACAAGACGAGGCGATTTTCACCTCCTCAAACTTCTCACCTCAACGTAGGATTCTCTTGTCCGACATATGACGCGTTCGGTTTCGATTCACAGCAGCCCATACTTTACTTCTGGTTTGATTGATTTTCAATGGACTCGCTGGAAATTTTCAAGGCATCTCATCGACGAAAGGTATCTTTGCTGTTCCGAGAATACGATTACAGACAAAAGATAATTATTTAGGGTACACTGTGGACACATCAGCAACGAATGTGACATCTCTATCCATCAAACGCTCTCCCTTGGCGATGGCGGATCCCGTGGAATGTTCCATTTACAAATGCAAATCGACGAGCAATCAGATCCGTTGAGGTGTTTACGTTAAGTATTGGCATATTTTGGACCGGAGATGAAAACATAACTAATCTCAAGAGTTGTCATATTCTGCATTCATAGAACGAACAACCCCGCAACGCTCATCGGAATGACGTCGCTAGCACCCCTCGGGGGCTCCCTCGGGACAGAGGTGAACGAATCCAGTTAAATAGTTGTAGGATCGGTGAGTTTTTTCTCCTCATGTATTTCATTGATAATATATGCAATTGGCAAGTAAGAATTGAAATATTCATCAAGAAGTCAAATTTGATCAGCGGCTGACCAGCCTCGATTTCAGTCACTCTTGAACAAAAAACATGGCGGTTTGGCGCGAAGATAATAATATTTATACTTTGGTTTCGGGATTTGAGACCCATTCAGGCCATTTACAGCTATTTTAGATTGCCTTAACCTGAAGAGGGGTGTTAAACGATCAATTATTTCAATGGAATAATAACTCAGATGTCAAGTCTGATGCTGTGTTTTGCGGGAAATAATGGCGATGGATTTAGACTTCTCGCAGGAGTCTTTTGCTTTCAGCGACATAGCTGCGCCATCCCATGTAAGTGGCCTTGAATCGTTTTCAGATTTCGACGCCAGTGAGTGCAGCGAAGTTTCTTTTGCTGAAGTTGTGCCCAATAAAGACTCCGACGGCAAAGATGAAGTGGCTTTCATTGGGAAAGGTACTACTCAAGCTGCAAGTGATCCAGAGAGACATCAAAAGTACACGGGAGATGAAAGGTCAGAGTTAGCGTTCTTGTTGGTTTCTTGAAATCATATCAAAAGCCTTAAATTTGTCTAACCAGTTTAAAAAATAGTATTGATCGTTGCAAAACATAAACGCACAAGCAATTCTTTTCTTGCGGTGAACTTTTGTAAGAACTTCTATCCAGAGCGAATCATTGTTAACTATTATAAGCTATTGTTTAACCTGTTACAAATCTAGCTCTGCCAGAGGGTACATCATGTATGTCTACACAACAGACCCTAGTGTAATATTATGTAGTTTTCTGCTATTGACGTTAAGCTCAGCCTTAGAAATTCTATTGAAAATATGAATTTAAAGGGTGATTTTGATGTCAGTAGTAGTGGAAAACTGAATATAGTAGACTTATTAAAAGGGCTACACCAGTTAGCTTTGGCTTATCGTGTTGACATGAAAAATACACCAGCTGGTCATGAAGAGGGCATGGTGCTGAATTGATTTCACAAATACACATTTTATAATGGACGGTGATTTTTCATGGACGGACAATGAACATGATCTTCTTCAAAGTCAGCTTGTGTACAACTCTAAAGAGTTTGAGGGTCTCAGTTGAGAAGTACAGTACGACAAGATAAAAGAACTTTTTTTATAACAACATCTGGACGAGCCAATTGAAAACCTCAACAAGCAATTTCTCAGTGTTGGGAAAAATTAGTAAATAAAGAGTTGTCACAATGTGTATTTCCTTTTTTGCATTACAGCTTGTCTTTAGGGCTGCAAGGACTCAATGCTGATAACATTAGTGAGTTCCTTGAAGCTATCCATAATGCAGAGTCACTAGGTACAGTACACTTTGACAAAAGAACCAGAGAATGCCCTTGTCTAAACGTACTAGTACTCTTTGTGTCAGTCATTCTGACCAAACTCTATCCCAATTCATTGTGGGGTGTTAACTGCCTCACAAATTTAAGCAAGTAACAGGGCAGTGTTGCAGGTAGAATAGTCATGAAAAAATTAATTACTTTATAACCTGGAGACAATGTGTGGTAGGCTAGTCTTACAACACAGGATATATATATATATATACAGGGTATGGACAAAAAAAATTCAAGTCAAACTAGGTTGAAATTACTTTACCTGATGCAATTTTTATCTGCAACCTAATATATATATATATATATATATATATATATTAGGTTGCAGATAAAAATTGCATCAGGTAAAGTAATTTCAACCTAGTTTGACTTGAATTTTTTTTGTCCATACCCTGTGAGCAGGGGCCCTTCGTTTTTTCCTAGATAGGTTGGAAAGTGGACTGGAAGGGACCTCTGCCAGTTGCTTCCTCTTTTTTGTTAAGCATGTGATAAATTCAAGTGTAATCAAGCATAAAACAAGCATCAGGCATGACCAGTATCCACAGAACTGAAATAAACACTTAAGATCACTGTGTGTCCAAAAAAAAACACAATTTCTTAAAATAGTTTGACATTGCATGGAAGCTAGAGTCAAATTCCCCACCCCTTGACACCTACTGACTGTTTAATTCAGGGTTGTCTCAGTCTTCCAGGATGGTGGCCATCTGGAATTCCGCAACCTTGGAGCAATGTGTATGTGTGAAAATCCCTAATTTTTACCTACAATATGAATGAATACTTACCCTGGCAGCATAAAATACACCTACTTGTACACTGTACGAGGACTATTTCTACTGTGCTTGCCTGCTGTTTGTCGCTAGTTTCTTGGGTTCCTAGCAAGCTCTGACTGTCACCACCTTCTCCCTTCACCCTAGGAAGAGATACATGTGATTAGTCCCTGACTGGTTTCCCAGCAGGATAACATTTTCATCCTGAGATCACTTTCATCTGCCAGCTAATAGGATTTGAAATATTTGGCAGGACTTGTACCCTCCAGTTGTGGCAAAAGCTTGGCTGGAGATGAGAGCTCACTTGGGATTTTGCAGCTCGATAATCTTCCTGGTAAGATATTTATGATTTTCTTGTAGGTAAATAAAATTTTCATGCATTATTCATTAAAGCATGACAGAGTTTTAATTTGTGCTTCCTTTTATTAGATTTTGATGACAACTTGAGTCCACAAACCTTGGAGCAAGCTACGCAGCCACTTGAGAGAACTTTAGTTGGTAATAATGATGAAGAGGAGGATGAAATTGTGATTAATCACCTTGTGGCTCATGATAATTTGAAAGGAGAGGACATTCCTTTCACCAGTGAATTCAGTGAGGCTGGAAATGTGGCTCTTCTGGCAAACAGAAATGCAATGCTGCAGTTTGAAGAGGAAAGGCCAGATACTGGTATGATGATACTGTTATGGTGTTGGCGATGATGATACTAATGTAATATTAATAATAATAATAATAATAATTATTATTATTATTATTATTATTATTATATGATACATGTAAAAAAGCAATTCATTTCGATTAAAAATCAAGTCAAAATATTAAAAATATCCTAAAATACTATAGCATTTAAGTGGCAGTCAAATCACCTTGTGGAATTTTGTGGAAGGGTGTCCTGGAACCTCTTACGCATGTGTGTACTGACCTTAACATCTCAAATACATGTAATACATGTAATAATAATAATTATTATTATTATTATTATTATTATTATTTTCATTATTGATGCCTACATCGCAAATGGAGACTGAGTGTACATGCATAAACAGTTAAGCAGACTTGCCTCAAATGTTTTGTTCCCTGCAGGCCAAGATCCAGACACATTTTTTAGTTCCAATCCTAAAGAAGCAAATGCTGCCGATGATGACATTGTGAATGAGGAGCTTTCACGAGACAGTTACGGTCAAGGTACTAATTGGCATTCTTTCACTTTCAGAAGTGTTTCATTTAATTTGTAGGGAACAATGAGAAGAGGAAACAGTTTGTGAACTGTTTTTGAATCTGAAGTCGTGAATAGACCAATTATCATAGTCATTATCATACATGCTGTGTAAGCGCCGGTCACGGCTGCATGCTTTTAGTTTTGGCTCTGCAAATTTTGCCTTTTACACAAGCTTTCACACTTTCCAACGGTTTAGTACGTGCTACTAGTCAGCTATATGGCTCAGCATCGAAATGGTCAAGCTTAATTCATCACAGCTGGTTTATTTTGGTGCTTTTATCAGAGTCTGTGTGCCGTGTTTGGGCGAAATCATTCATCCGTCATCTCGTAAGTTGAATTTTGAAATCGTTTCCCAGCCTTTTGGTAGACAAGCAATACCAACGCACATGGCGCCTGGAATTTCCCGTACCGAGCTTTACTATCGTCGACCAAGGGGCAGAAGAGCAGGGTTGAAGGCGAAGGCAGACGAATCAAGGAGGAGGTTTAACATTCCCGTTGTTTTATCTTCGCGGCCTCGCTATGCAAATTCAAGTCTTCTCCGGCCAGCAAATT
>BLFK01000759.1:1016156-1019490 GCA_014634185.1 Astreopora myriophthalma | reverse complement strand
GAGGAAGTAACGAGGAATGTAGATCAGGGATGCAAGACTACCAGTAGTTGACATTAGAGGGCCTTCAATTCCCTGGAGTTAGCAGACCTGTACATCATAACAAGTACTTTATCAACGTGTTACTTTACAAGAAATAAGCATGTTGGCCAAGGTAGCGATGAATTTCTTGACTCCCATCAAGGAGTATTTTTTTGTGAAGTGTCATGCTTTCAATAAGCAAAGTGACCTGCAACACAACTGAGATTAAAATTAATGATAATCAGGATCGATTTTTATGCTTGTTTTGCAGAGGAACTGAATATTATGTTGCAAGGCAGGTCAGGCAGCGGTGATGGTGGAGAGCTGATTGACAGAGTATCTCTGACATCCAGCATCAGCTTCATACAGTCGCAGACTTTTCCCGAAAGTATATTTAGTCAGAGCTTTAGCAGGTATTGTGTTGTGCCCTTGTAATGTACAGCCCAACAGGGGGCTTAAGGGGAACCTCACCATTATAGCAAATTTAAATTGTACACTAGGGAACTTTTCCTTAAATTTTAGTCATTACATTCTGCCTCATTGAGTTGTTCAGTACCTTTTTGTTTTTCACTAATAGTCGGGGTCTTGGTAGTGGAATGGACTCTCGTTCTGAGAGTGATGGTCAGGAGGGCAGCGATGACAATGCCTTACCCATGCTGCATGCTGCAGGCGATGGCAGTAATGGTCGTCCTGGTCTTGAAGGGGCTAACTCTGATGCAGAGGATTCACCCATTGTTAACCGACTGCCTTTGGATGCAAGCAACAGACTGGAGGCTCAAGGACTTGGTATGTTTCCATTAGCTACACTGTGTGCATGCATGTGCATGCATGTCAATTGTGTACATGTCTTAGTGGTGATACTTTCATGAATCTCCACGTAAAGGTGAAAAAAAAAATTACTGCTTTTTAAGTCAACAGCAAAACCAAACCAGTGTGAACATGTATTGTAAATAGCTCACTGACATTATGTGCACTTAGCCCAGCTGACTGGATAAGTTTGTACTGTACTTGTTCTGAATTCATGATGGTTATTATTGTCAGTTGCAGGCCAGGCATAAACACGTAATCTAAGACATGATATAATTGCCTAATCAAATGTAGCATGTTTGTGTTTTAAGGACTGTGAGAGCAAGTTTTGTAACAATGGTGGTGAGATTTGGATATCAGACTCATTTGAGCAAATTGACACTGCCTTGATTTAAATTAGGTTTCTGGTGGGAAAGTTCGCTCAACGGGCTGTCAAACTTTGAATGTTTATGGGCCAAACATTCCATGTTTGATAGCTGAGTTAGGTGTTGTGATGTGACATGTTTACGCCCAGCTGCAGCCAATGGTACTTTGGTTTACGTTGGTTTTATAGGTACAACAATTACAGCAGTTGTCTGAAAATAACTCTTTAAAACATCTATTTTACAAAATATAATTTAATATGCATTGTGATCATCTTGCATGTTTCCTAGAATTGCGTCAGTCAGCTGAAGGTGTAGATGTTCTTCCTGATGTCCCTGGAGATGGAGGTGGAGGAGGTGATGGCAGCAGCGGTAATAACAGTGATGCCGATGATGGGGGACCAGCAGGTTTGTGGTCTCACTCTTACTCGTTTCAGCCAACAATGATGTTATTTGGGAAGATTTTTAGTAGTCATAGTTTTTTTCCCATGATGTATCCTTTTTTTAATCTCAACTCCTTAGATTGAAGTTGTTATTAATTTTTATTCCAGTAGTCTTAAAATGGACACTTACCTTATTTTTATGAAAGATACGTAGTATGAAAGATTGAATTTTTGTAAGTAAACTTGTAGCCCATGCGCAGTTAAATCAGTGCTCTACTTTATCTATTTCACCACTCCTGACGCATTCTGTTTGATTTGAAACCCTATCCTAGAATGTTCGTGCTTGTCTTGTAACCTAAGAGGAAGTACCATCTCTGAAATTACTAGCATTGTAGTTACTTTTCATAACTTCATTTTGGTGACATCCCTCTTTAGGGGCTGCTTATGCTTCATCCAGTGCTGGTGCCCTGCCCTCCTCTTCTTTTTCTCCAACTATTTCATCGTATGGATTCAGTAGTCAGCCCCCTGTTGGTGATACTGGTGTAATTTTACATGTCAGTGATGGCCTGATGACCGGACGGGGCTGTCCAGTTGGTGATGCTGCTGCCGGCAGGTCTCCTGTGTTGCTTCCTAGTCCAGAACTCCTGAATGGGATCCAAGACCCAACAGGTTCACCATACCCTTTGCATATTCAAGCTTCATCTACTCCCATGGTAACACAGGTATTGCAACTATATAATTATGTAATTTTCAGGTGGCTTTTGCGGTGTTCATTAATGGTCTTGTCATGGTCATTGTCAATGATCATCTAGGCCATGAAGTCAATGATGATCATTGTCATCGTCATCGTCATCATTGCTGAAACTGCATAATAATTATATGCCAGATCATCATGACCAAATTGTTGGTTGATTTCCAGAAATGAAAAACCCATACGTGTAAGTGGGCTGAGTCTGTCCTATTGCAGTTACAGAAATATGATTATAAATATATGCGTTATTGACTAAGTGTGAGGTCAAGATGGCTGGACATTCGCCAAGTTCTTTTTTTGCGTTTTTATGCACCAAGATGAAGTCCCAGTCCATAAAAATACCCATGACTTGATACCATTGCTTCAAACTGATGACCAGCAGATTACTGATGATTAACATTAATTTTGTTATTTTGCAGCAGTACGACAGAGGAGATATTCCTGATGAAACATCAGCATTGGAATCTTACTACTTATTGGCACATAACCCTTCCCTTCGTGATAGTGCCACTCTTGTCAATGCACCCCACCCCTCTTGGGTGGATGATAACACCTTTCATATGTCACAGGTTTGCTATATACACACTTTTTATCAGCCTGAGTACCAAGTGGAAATCAGAGGAACCCAAATATATTGGTGTGGTTTTGTTCAATATCGATAGATAGATAGATAGATAGATAGATAGATAGATAGATAGATAGATAGATAGATAGATAGATAGATAGACCGTTTAAGATACACTTTGCAGTCTAGACTGAATTGCGTGTTCAAATAATTAAGTTATCTAAAAATATAATTATAATATATACAAATAAACAAAGTATCAAAAGATTCTATAACTACAGGTGACCTATAATAAAAGAGAAAGGCTAAAAACTTAATATTAAATACTATGGAACTATGTGAGAGGAAAAAAGGATATTAAAAAACTACATCACAAACTACAGATGACTGATAATAATAATCATTGCTCCTTTTTGGGAATTAGCATATCAGAGAAGTTTATAATTGC
>BLFK01000759.1:1003656-1011156 GCA_014634185.1 Astreopora myriophthalma | reverse complement strand
AGAGCCGAAGCAGAAGTACAAGCCAGACTAGTTCACAGAGTAATAGTAGCAGTGGAAGCGTCAAAAGTGTCATTAGGAAAAATGATGGACATGCCACACAATCTGGTAGGGGTGTTGTAGGAAATAATCAACATAAAATTAGAGAGAAGAAACATTCTCACAGAAAGGAAAAACAAGAGTCTCGAAACATTACGAGAAAACCCCTTGATATGTCTCGTCAGTCACCCACAAGCACTCGACAATTTGAAGCGTTCTACAAACACCCAGGAAGCATTCGCTCTCTGAGGAGGTCATCATTTGGAGATTCCAGCTCTGCTTCGCTGGAAAAGATGACTCAATTTATAGCCCAAGCGATAAATGAAGATCCTACTGAAATACGAAAGAAGCTTGCTGCAGTTGAAAAGAATAGAGCAAAAGTCAAGAATAAGAAGAAGCACCCCCCATCTCCTGAAGTAAAGACAGTGTCCTCTGATTCTAGAACCTCTGACTTCAACCCTTTGGCATGTAGCAGTCCACAGGCTAAAAGCTCCCCAGAAAGGATGACGTACACCTATGGTAGTGTTGGAAGTCATAATATTACTGACTCCCCGAAGATGCTTTCCAGTTATACAATGGAAAATAGTGTATTTCAGTCAGCGGATGGCACAACTATGGAGTCTCTTACCCTCAAAGAGCTTGATTCCAAAGTTTTGACTCCCAAACGGGAGTCAATGTCATCCCTTGAAGCTGGAAATTTTGTACACATTATTCCTCAGTTTGGTGACACCTATACAGTGCGAGGAGCTAAGGAAGCAAACGAACAACAGGCTGTTCCATTGGTTGATCCTAGGAAGCACAGAGCACATGAAATTGAGCAGAGGCTAAGTAATTCACTTCATCAAAACACTGAATCTCCCATTTATGATGGGAAGTTTTCACGTCTCACTCCAACTGAACGATCCCATTCTTTAATCCAAGAAAGAACGTCTTCACAATCTCCTTCATCTTCAACTAGACAAAGGCTAGAGATATCAGATAGTGCTGTTGGAAGCATGTCTGCATCTATGACACAAGATGTTTTAAACAGTAGGCATTCATGGCCAGAAGCAACTCCAGGTCATCGGGAGAAGCGAAAGGCCCTGCCACAGCTTGACCATGTCCAACAAAATACTAGCCAAGCAGGCAATAGTGCTGCGGCTGGTAGACTTATAACTGGAGCAGCTACATTGGATAATTCAAAAGGGGCACCCACAATGAGTAGCTTGAGCGACGGGCAATCATCCTCCTTGGTAACTCACGGACAACATACAGGACATTTTGTTAAGCAAGATTTTTCACAAGTGGTTCCCCCCTTTGGTGTAGCTCAAGGTGCAGCAACCTTTGGAAACCCCAGCACCATGTCACCCTTGTATCAATCAAATAGCATCAATGGCCCCATTGGAGTGCCAGGTATGATGGGGCCAATGCTACCAGGAGATGGCCTAACTGTTCAGACTGGCACCTTATCACAAATGCCACCTACAGTATATAATCCTCCATTGGTTCCTCAGGGTTTAGCAGTTTATCGAACACAAGGACTTGGTCCTTTGAACACTTTCCATGGTAATGTTCCATTTGTTCAAACTGTCTCTGCATCAGTTGGACCAAAACCCTCAAGCCTGACACCAACATACGTGCAGTCTCTCAACGTTGACATTCCTCATAATATTGCCAATCCTCAAATTCCTTTGCACCTTCAATCCAGCTCTTCAGCGTTACCAACTTCATTTACACAGACCAGAGTCCCTGCTTCCATGCCATACCAGCATACCCCACCACAGCAGGTGCCAAGTGGTCTCCTGCAAGTTAAACCTGATTATTCGCGAGGATTCACGATGCCACAGTCAACACAAGTTATCATTCCTGGGGAGATCAAGTTCCCTCAATACTGCTGTGTGAGCGTATTGACTGAAACAGCCATTCCACTGCATAACAGCAGTAGCCGTTGGATGCATTGTGAAATACGCTCCATTTTGTCAACTGTTAATGGTGTGCAGGTGAGAGATGAGAATTTATTGGCATGTACATAGATAATTTGGTCATGGTGTGTCTTCTGTAATATCAGGTTGCTGGTAAAGTGAAAGTATCACAAAGTTTTATTGATAGTTTTGTAATGTTTTACCGTAGGAGAAGTTTCTACCACCCATTCACGCATGTTAAAAGGATATTGGCAATCAATATTCATATCCAGCATTCCAGAAACGTTTTCAAGGCAGGGTGCATGGTGCCCACTGGGAATCTCATGGGGTCAAGCTGGGGTCAATGCCAGGGAGGGTTCTATACATTTTTCTGAAGTCCGTCACTTGATTTGTCATGTTAGCTGTTCAGCTTTGTTGGGTTTTTGACCCAAGACCCATTCCTTATCTGGAACATGGCATATCAGAAGAAAAATAACTCATTTTTAGAGCATTTAGTATGTTTTCATTGAGATGCACATTCCCTTTGTGTCCTGATCTGAAGGTTCCCAGCAGTGCCAGTGCTTTCTCTCACCAGCCAAAAGCGATCATAGCTCCACACACAACAGAAAATGTCAAGGTAATTTATTGAAAATAACAGTATCAGTACAGAAGTTAGGATTCATTTTTGTTTTTGTTTTTTTCACCGTACATTTACAGTACATTTACAATAACTACTTTTACCATAACTGCATCCGAACAATAGGTACGACAATGAACATGGTAATAGAAGACAATGAAAGGAAAAAGCAGTCCTGGTAGGATTCTTGCAGATGGAGGCCAGAACCCAGTTGTTTTCTGTTTAAATCTTTGTACACAGTTATGCATATAGGTGTATGTTGTGTTACCGAGAATTTATTTAAACCACAACATAAAGACATGAAATTTTTCATTTAATTAAGTTTCTCATCCATGGGATGAAGGTATAAGTCCTTTGAACACCTGGGGCTGCATGCTGTTTGGATTTTTAAAGGCAAAGTTCCAGTCAGGTTACTGGTACTTCTGATACTGTTCAACTCAGCTCCAGTCAAGAGGAATGGTTAATAGATGTGAGATGTCAAATAAATGCAAATTATCTGGGGTTTTTTCTGTCATTAGATAAGTGTTGAACCTCGCGAAGCTGGTACATTTACTTCGCAACTACAAGTGTATTCATTCCCAGTTGTGTGTGACGTACAGCCAGTAGCACATAGTTTGGGACCTGTTCTGGCACTGGAGATTGTAGCTGAAGAGCCTAGGATAGAGGTGTGTGAACAATGATCCAATTGCAGTGCAAAAGATACATGTATGATAAGTGTAATGACTGATTTTTGTGAAGCAGGTCCTTCTGGAAGATGAAAACACCATCAGCTTTGGCGAGGTGTCATGGGGATCAAAGCAGTGTAAGCCAATCAATTTGATCAACAAAGGGAGAGCACAAGTGCCAATCAGGATCATTATATCTGCAGTAAGTTGTTTATTAATCATGATAATTATTGTTTAAAATATTATTGTGTGCTGATCCAGCACAGCATGTACTAACTGGTCAAAGAGAGAGTGCTCTTTTGTTACCTTGCACGCTTGAAGTGATAAAATATAGCTTGCATATTGCAGAGCCAAAAAGCTACGTTATTACTGATCCAAAACTTCTCAAGTTACAAAAAAGCAAGCTTTTCATATGGGTTATCTCTAAAGCCGTATTATTAAGTTATCTGTTTCCCTTTTCTGATGACAGTTTGCTCCAAATGGTTTTCTTTTCTTTCTTTCTTTGTCTGTTTGTTCCTGCACCCAGAATAGTAGTGCGCTCCACTGCTTTGGTTTTGCGGAAGCTGATTATTCTCCCAAGACTGATGTTGTCAGAAGCCCTGCTCCTCCTGGTGCTAAGGGTGCAGCACTGACAATCCACACACTCACTCTTAAAGGAAGAAAAGATATGGTGAGTAATGTATTGGAGGACCAGTGTCATTCTAGTGGGGACCTTTGTAGGCAAAGCGGTTACTGTTGCAGGCGAATAACATTATTTGGGACCTTCAGATTTGCCTACAATTATGAGGTTGAGTGCAAGTATGAGTTTCCAATTTCAAACCTGTCATGCTGACAGAACTCTCTCAAAGTTTCTTAAACCAGTTCATAAGAGGCTTTAATAGCAAGAGTTAGTTGACAAGAGATTGTCTAAGAGTACACAAAATTGATTTGAAAACTTGATCTAGTACTAAATCTCACTCGCTGTAGGCCAATCTGAAGGTTTCTATTTATGAAACTGATGCCCTTAAATGTAGCAACTGGTTATCAAACAGCAGTAGCAGTCAGCGGTGCTTGGCCTAGGCACATGCTCACGTGGTTCATTTGGTTCACAGGGCAGCATTTGTTGGAGATTTCACTGACCATCTTGTGCTTCCTTTGTCCATTTGGCTTGCTTTCCCCCTCCCCTCCCCCTTTCTCCACTGCTTTTTAGTGTGCCTGGTGCCTGGATGCCTGGCATGGGGGTTACCAGCCATGATAGTGTTAGTTGGTCCAGGGGCTGGCTGGTTAGATTCCAGTGGAAACTAGCACTTGGACATCCTAGTCAGCCAACCTCCATTTAATCTGTTGGAATTTAATCTTTAATCAGTCTTACATGTAGTACTTACAGAGCACATAATTACAGTTCATTACAGTTCAGAGTGCCGAAGCCAGAGGCTTATATGGCATAGGCCAAGCTCAAGAACAAGCCAAAATGTGCCATCACAATGTTACATTCTTCTTCTAGTCATTTGTTTACAATAAGTAATAATATATAAATGTTAATAAACTAAATAAGCAAAGTATTAACTTAGTATGGTTGAATAAAGTAGAACTGTTTAGTTTTGATATAGAGCCAAAGTGTGCTATCCCAATGTTGCATTCTACGGGTCAGTTGTTAACAATAAGCAATAACAATAAATAAATGTTAGTAAAGTAAATAAGCAACATATTAACTAAGCATAGTTGAAAGAGGTAGTACTGTTTTGTTTCAATATTGTGCCAATATACTGTTTTGTTTTGAGACAAATTCTTGAGTTTTGCAGTTTTAATAAAGAAACCATGTTTCGGCTGTTGGTCTTCCATACGTTAAAAACTGTGTTGCAGTAAAAGCTCAAAAAATATAATTGTGTGACACTACTGATACACAATGTACATTTATTTTTTTCCCCACATCAGACTTCCCAGGTGGAACCCACAGTGGTGCTACTTCTCTTCCAGTCTCCAAAGATCGGACTGAACAGTGAGTTACGGAATCATGGCATTTCTTTGATAGACCGGTCAATTCATGGAAAAGTGTTTGAACACTGATGTGAGGACTGTGCATGCCACCCTTGAGTTGCACTGGCTTGTGATCCTTTTTAAGCAGAATTAGTGAAAAGTGAAATTAATAAATTGTTTTATTGTTGACTTTGGCAAGATTTGAACCCATGACTTCAGATTTGTGTTATTCTATTAAAGCAATTGCTGAGTGGGCTACAGGGCAAGCCTGGAGCAGGTTGGGCCCATTAGTGTAAGGATGGTTTATATGATATTTTCTGCTGTTGGCTTAAATATTTTAATGTAATTTAGGTACATCATCAACTGGACCACCAGAGGAATACATTGCACGTCTTGATGTTGAGATTGACGGTGCTCGACAAGGTTTGTTGGACAAAACAAGAGTGGATAGAAGAGTAGTGAATAGTGGATTTGTATGCAGATGCTCCAGGTTCAATTCCTGCTCTGACCACCAACTGGGTTTGTCTTCAGTGGTCCCGAGTTCATTTCTACCATCCTTTGTAAAATAGTCAAATGGTTTCTTCCTTCCAGTTGGGTTTCTTAATTTATGATGATTGAAATTGTTTCTTTCTATACACACATGGTGCCCTGTGAGTTTTTTCTAATGGAACCTTGTAAAAGGGTTTGTGATTGAACACTCCAGTTCAGACATAATGTGGTTCACAGCAATGCTGATATTTTACCTTGCCAGGTCCTACTATAAGCAGCGTGGCTCTGAAAGCCATTGAAGGAATTGTAAGACTCCACACTCCTCATAAACTACAAGTGAGTTAATATACATGAAATGTTTGCCTTTCTCTTTCCTTAAATCTGTCTTCCTTAGTACTGGTATTGTATGAGCCACTAAGTATAGCACAAATAAACCTTCTGCTGGTTAAGTGTGCCTGTCATGTCATCATTTCTGGTTCAGTATAATTGATTGCTGTAAGGTGGCTTGTGAATCAGTCTGCTTGGCATGTAAGTAAAGCCTCTGCACATACATATTTATTTTTTTATTACCACACAATTTTCATTGTAGAAGCATGTTGAGGGTGGCATTGTGTTGCTAATTTTCTGAGGGGTTTGTCTGGTTTGTTTGTCTGTTTTTCTGTTCCCCTTAGCTTGTAAACCTCTCCTTTCGCCCTTGCCACTGCTAATACATTGTGACATGTGCATGGATGAATATGCATGGAGGTTCACTACTATGTTGCTGAAATTGCTGCCCATGGGATGCTGCTACTGTCTGGTGGCAGGCAGCCACAGTGGAGGTCGTGTGGCTTTCCAGGATCCAATCCTCCACTCAGCTTGATAGTACAGGTGTTCTCCCAGATCGTATTTAGATGTATTAAGAAAAAAATACCAAAGAAAAATAACTTCAAAGTCATTTGCTTTTACTGTTTAGGGTGGCCCCATTCATGTGAGCTGAACTGAACTGAACTGAACTCACTAATGATGAGGTGAACCTACCTTCTTTTTCTTTTGCTTTTTCTTGTTCAAGGTATTGACATTGAAAAGTTCGGTTGGAAAGAACACAAGCTGTGTAATTCCAGTGAAAAATGCTGGAAACATAACAGCCAGAGTGAAGGTGAAGATTGAAGGGGATTCTCAGCAATTCTATGTGAAGCCTTCCCAGATGAAGCTTAAGCCTGAAGAGGTAGGCAACTGAAGGCAACTTGCTATCTGTTGAACTTTAATGTTGTTTCTGAAAGGCCAGTTATGCAAAGCCGGATTAATCTTGTTATGGTGTTAGTGAATAAGGTTTTGATGAATAAGAAGTTTTCATCAATGGACTACGTGTTAATGAATAAGAAGTTATGTTAGTCCTTTGCATCATATACTTGGACTTCAAAGGTAGAAATGTATACAGTGTGATAAACAGTGCTATAGGGCAGTATTGCTGGACAAAAACAGCTTCCATGTGACTACTTATCATACCCTTGTGATTTTTCCTAAACCAAAGGTTCAACTCAAAAGTTAAACTTGCTCAATCATACACTACAATACCTAAATTGTTA
Source organism: Astreopora myriophthalma (assembly GCA_014634185.1). Classification (NCBI taxonomy): domain Eukaryota; kingdom Metazoa; phylum Cnidaria; class Anthozoa; order Scleractinia; family Acroporidae; genus Astreopora; species Astreopora myriophthalma. Next base: position 1,003,928 of record BLFK01000759.1, on the reverse strand, counting down.
AAATTGAATGTTCATCTGTGGCAGGAGTCAGAGGTGCAAGTGACTTACCAGCCCAAAGAAGCAAATAAACAAATGGAGAGGTAAATCTTGAGATCATGCCATCATACTGATCATGTCTGTACTCAGTGTGTGTGCCAGGCTCAGTTAGTTGTTTGATGATAGTGACAAACAACGTTGATGATGATGAGGATGACACTAAAGATAGCAATGACAATGATGACGACGACGACGATAAGGATGACGAAGAGGAGGATCATGGTGCAGGGGCTGGT
>BLFK01000759.1:973560-1003148 GCA_014634185.1 Astreopora myriophthalma | reverse complement strand
TTGTTTTTTTTTTTTTTTTGGGGGGGGGGATGTTATTCACTGTTAGCTAAGTGGAGCAATAAGTCCAGGTTGTTTCCTCATTAGGTTCACCTTGTTAAGTAGTAAGCCAGTTCTCTGCTGGAGTGGAGTAGCTCTTGGATGGTCTCAGTGAGTATTTACAGTTGCCATACATATGTCATTTTAGCTCTGTTGTTCATAGATAGTCACATCACATATTTTATACAGACTGTTGGCTCATTTTGTTTATTTATGCAAAAGAAAGACTTTGCAAAAAAACAGAGTTCCATTGCCAGAAGACTGGTTTCTCCTCCAACATGGCCATTGTTTCATTGTTTTGCTCCTTCAGCAAAGCTGGATGTCAAATTCACACACCCTATTACAATAATGTATTGGTGTCTATTTCAGTATGGAATCAATGAATTCTATATCGAAGCGGTAAACATTTAGTCCATGATATTGTTCTTGAAATGATTAGTTTATCAGTAACGATGTGGGCATACTCAGTAAATAAATTGAGTGCTCCTAACAGGAGTCAAAGGTATGACCTTCTGTTTACTTGTTGAGATGCTCAACCACTGAGCTAGAGAAGAGTCATTGGAGTTGGGCCATTCAACTATGTTCTGGTAATGGACGTCCTGCATGTGCTGCCAGGACTGAAATGTTGAAATGGTGGCATTCTTGCAATTGAAGGGCTGAGGGCAATAACCCAGGGTTCGTACAGGTCATGGAAAACCTGGAAAGTCATGGAATTGAAGTATTTCAGTTTCCAGGCCTGGAAAGTCATGGAATTTAATTGTCAGTCATGGAAAGTCATGGAAAATTATAGTTATGCGTGGTACGCAAATTATTGCAGATTTCGAAGCAAGGACAAAATAAAATGCAGGCAAGTTATGTGAGAAAATACCCCCAAAAAAGGACAATGTTGACAATTTTCGAAAGTGGCAGCTAAACTTTAGGTCATTGAAAACTGGAAAAAGTAATGGAAAAGGTCATGGAAAGTCATGGAATTTGAACTCTTAAGAGTACGAACCCTGTAACCTCATAAGTGACTTTTACTGCGTTTGATAATTTTGCAAAATTGCAGCCAAATTTCGCGCAATGCACGGAAATTAAGTTATGGAATTACCTATCCTAAGTGATGTGAACAAAATAACAAAGGAAAAGAAAAAAAAATCTGGTCCCTGGGAAAGGGGGGTAGGGTCACAAGAGCAGAAAATATGAAAATACAGGTAAAAAAAAAATTTTGCTGCTTTTCATTGGATTGCCCTAATTTTTGGCGTATAGCATAGGGAAGTTCACCCTGTAATCTTAGTGCAGTTTATTCAGTGGAAATTGGCCACGATTTTGCGAAATGACTAAAAATCGTGCAAAAGTTACTTACGTTGTTTTTGCTTCCAGCCCTTCAATTGTAGTAAAGAAGATGGTGAATTTTAAGTAATGTTTAAAAAAGGAGCAGCAGTGTTTTATTGGGTTTAAAAACACAAGGCATAGCCGAGTGTTTTTAGACCTGATAAAACACGTGCTGCAAGTTTTTTGAACAGCTTCAAGAACATTCCACAAAAAGCATGTCCCCCTGGAGTCTGAACAATGGTTCAAACTGTGAGAGGAAAATTATTAGCATACAAGAAAAACAAGCTATGTCTTATTAATATTCTTTATATAAAGAATACTAACCAGGACTGTTTTATCGGGTATAAAGCTCATGCACGTGATGTTTTATCAGTGACTTGATAGGCTGTTTGGCTCATGAATTATTAATGATTTTTTTTAAGCCCAGTGATTGAGTGAAATGTTGAATTTATCAGTAATGACATTGACAATGACATTGGCATTGTTCTTGAACAAGAAATCATAACGACAATTCATTTTCTTGTATTTACCTTGTGACAGGCAACAAAAGGTTGTGTTGAAAACAAGCTCAACTTCTGCTGTAAAACTTCAGCTGTTGATTGAAGGAAACCATTCAGATTTTCAGGTTGTTTGGTTTTTGTTTAAAGAATTGGGTTAAAATATTGTCTGGGCATAAGTTAACAAATGGATTCCGTGTTGCCATGCGTCTGTTCAGTAATAGATCACGGATGATGTCAAAATATGGTAACAACAATGTGTCACTGATGTTCTTACCACATTTTGACATCTTCTGTGATCTATTACTGAACAGATGCATGGCAACATGGAATCCATTTGTTTCCCATAATACAGAGACAAAACAATGAAGTCATCCATGAGTGTCCTAATAGGTCATAAGTGAGAACCAATCAAAACACACGTAGAATTGAGTTTATTGTATAACCTAAGTTAGTGCTCTCTCACACCAGTGTTCTTCCTTTAGACTATGTATTAGCTTGTAGCGGTTTGTTGTAGTCATTCATGAACACATTTTTTCTATTTTGTTAGATCCAACCAACGTTTAGTTCCCATGGAAAAAGTCCAGAACATCATCAGGCAACTCTGGAACCCAAGGTGTGCTTAAGTTTCCTTGTTTTCTTGGAAAAGCTGACAAAAGTGTTTGAAGTGCATTTGTCGTCATTACAGTCACCTTCATCGTGTTTTGCTTACACATTTAACTTTTTAAAAACATTTCTAATAGCCTTAGATTATGTACAGGTCACTAAGAATAACACATGCCAAACCACCTGATGGTGATGTTTGTAACGGTCGATACCCAGAGCTTCAACAACCAACTTCGCTTGAGTTTCGACGTGCTATGAATTACGGGGATGTACTTTACGGACAATCACTTGAATTAACTTGACGATTTAAATTATAACCCACAATCCAAGATCATATCGTAAAATAACAGTCCCGCTTTGCCGATCTTTCCCAAACCTTTAGCATTCTTACAACCCGCTCCACTGAAAACTTCTGATCCGTACGGTAACAGGACCAACGCCAACTAACTGAAATACAGTTTTCGGGCCGAACTATAACCTACCCTAAAATCACGTGGGTATGGCTGATTTAACCAAGATTAAATTAAATATCCGGAGCGGTAGTACAAAGCCGCTACAATGTTAATGTATTTTTGTGTTAACTCCTATCCCCAGAAAGAACTTCCAGTTCATGTTAGTTTTACCCCTTCATCCATGGGCCTCATTTCCAGTTCTCTCGTTATCAAGTCCTTGGCTGGAAAAACAAACTCAAAGGTGATGTGACTAAAAAGTATCATTGAAAACTAAATCATTGGATAATGCAATTCTAGTTTGTAATTCTAATTCACTTTGGGATATGAGCCATTATATGCTCTACAAACATGGTAACTGTACGCTAACTTTACACGTTTCCAAGCAGGTAAACTTGCCAAGAAAAAAAAAATTAGAGGGGAGATTTTTTTATACTGATTCTTTGTGGGCTTTTGGACATGAGATGGTCAAAGCCAATTCAGCTATGCCTTGTTGGCTGTCTACCATCTTATACCCAATGTGCGATCATGGAATAATGATTATTCCATTTACTTGTTAAATAAGATGTAGCCTACCGCTTGAAGGATTGATGGCTGCAGCGGTAGGCACTGCTTTGATAAAATTTCAAGTTTGTGTCCATGTTCTCATATGAGAGTATCAAAGAAAAGGACCTACCAGTGGTTCATATTCATTCATAATTTGCTAAAGCAGCTCCCACATCCCTTTGTGCCCGTTATTCCTCCTATCTCAAATCCCTGGTATCTCATGTCCTGCACACTTCCATGTCCCTCAAATCCTCATGTCCCCCAGCAGTGACTGATGGCTAGTTTTGAGAAAGTACAGGTAGCAGAAGAAGGTGCTTCCTTTCTAGCAATTTCCTGTGCTATGATCAAGGAAGTTTCACCTACAAGGGCCATGTCCTGAGCTTGCTTTTTTATAAATAATCAAAGCCACCATGTCCGAGATGCCAGGTCTCAAGCATCTTTAGAAGATCTTTTCTTTTTCTTGTTAGATACCCCTTTATGGCTGTGGTGGAACAAGCCAGCTGGTGTTAGTGGACATACGTCAGCTCAGTGAAGGATATGTCACAAATATTGGGGAGGTACTGTGACATATGATGCAATGCATGCCTTCCTTTGTCATTGACTCTAATTGGTTGCTTTACTGTATGTAGGTTGTGTTTTCTGGTGGGGATTACCCTATTCATATATTATGACTTGAATTATTGACAGTTAAATTTGCTTCTTTTGACCTTAGGTCTCTCTTGGTAAAAAGAATTCTGTCAAAATGGTTGTGAGAAATTCTGGTACTAGGGCAGCTTTTGTTAAGGCAGTGTGTTACTCAGGTACAAGACTCAGTAGTGTTGATTTTGTCTACAGTTTTATAATTTATTGACAATATCACATGTGTCTCAGCTAAAAAGCCGTCATGGAATCAAATTCTATTCCTTCATTTTTCTCATTGGGCAAGAAGATCCAGAACTACATTATGTGACCAGTGTTATGTCCACTAATGCCTAAAAAAATGTCAGGGGTTTTTCAATCTACTGATTTAAATTACTGTTTAAAAATGTTTCTCACAATATCAGCTAGTTGATACCAAATTTAGCATTTGGCTTCCCCTGGAATCACCACCAACTAAACTACTGTAGGCCTTTTGATAAATTTCTAGTTAATTTGAAATAACAGTTGACGTTTTCTAATTAAAGATAGAAATGAAAGCTTGTTCGTTGTTGCCAACTCAGATCTAACCACCAGCTTCAAATGCTTTGAAATAAACCACAAACATTTGCAATTTGGTTCCTGTTTGTCACTAGTATAGTGACCCAGCAAGCCTGGTTGAATTTGATGTCACTTTTTCTGAGCAATGTTTCTGTTTCTTTAGACATTCACTCACTTCAACAGTATCCTTCCTCTCATTTGAGTGTCCAGCCAAACAGTTTTATCCTGTCAGAGCGAACATCAAAGGTTAGTGCCACTGAATTAGTTTGAGTTTTAAAGGAAGCAATGGTAGTCTTGTTCACATCCTGTGAATTTTGAATGTACTAGTAACTATTTTCTTTCTTTTTTGCAGAGCCTGTTGGTTCAATTTCAGCCTCTGGAGAAAGATGCCATCAAATGTCGCACCTCTGTGAATTCTGTTGCTGTTATTGCTTTGTACACTGGAGATGAGTTCATGAGGCAGCAGTACAAAAAGTAAGAATTTCTTCAGAACAATTATCAGATGTGAGGGTCTGATTCACCTCTACTGTTATGTAGCTTTCTCAATAGAAAAAACTACAACCTTTGTTCCATACTGTCTCTATGAGGCCACCTGTAAATTTGTCTTGGGCTGAGTCCAATAGACCAATTTACAGTTCTGTGCTCAGTTATCAGGCCTTTTAATAAAAGTGAGGCTGGAGTTGACTTTGTTTTGATACAAAGCTCACTGCTTTTCTTATGTAAGTCATGCTGTCCTTATGCTAACAAATTTCTATTTACACATGAAAAACAGTGAGGTTTGTTTCAAAACAAGTGTCAACTCCAGCCTGGCTTCTATTCAGTGGCTTGTTGACTGAGCACAGACCTGTAAAATGGTCTGTTAAAACAAACCTTAAGTCAATTGTGAACAAAACCTATAAGGTGCTATGGAAGTTAACCTGGATTAGAGAAAATCGTGTTTCAAACAAGAAAAATTACCAACATCGCGCTCCTAGTTTCTTCATTGTGCACAGATTGCACAAAGCTGAGGTTATAAAGAGAATCCCTCTTGATTCATTTGTGACTGATGCTCTGACCTCTAAATCACAGGCAATGGGAACTATATTAAGTGTGACTGCACTTACCTTCACATTAGTAACTGTATGATTCTTCACCAGGAGTCTTTTACAAAACCCACGGCAGCTTCTGTCCGAAGTCAAGGAGAACAGTCCTCTTGCCGGAATAGATTTCACCACAACTTTCCAAGATGAAGACAAACTGATAGAAGGTACAAATGTCTGTCTTGTTACTAGGTTGCCCAGTAACTGCACATTTCTGGCTTAGAGGTAGAGGTATTAATCGTCCCAAGCATAGTAGAGATAAAAAAGAGTCCCCAAAAGGATTCACAATGTTTGCATTTTTCATATACAATGTATTCTTGTAAACTGAAGGTGACGTCATGACTAATATTTCTCCTTTATTTCCAAATGGGAAATGTGGAGGTTGTTAAAGTTAATGCAGTTAACTGCAATTTAACGGAGTTAACGACTAGGAGCACTTAGGTGCCGGGTGTGGCCAGCAGTTTGTTACATTAGTGTATGCTCCATGATTCCTTGTGCTCGTGAGCTGAAGGACATATGGAGCATTGTGGTGGGAAGAGTTAGCATTTTGGGGGAGCGTTTTTTTTTCCCTTCCCTCTCTCCCTTTACCCCTTCCACTGTTTCTATCAGTGTGAGAGCTGCCTGTCTTCTGTGCTATGTGGGGGCTCATGGGTTCGTTGCCAGGATTTGCCAGTCATTGGAGCAGTCTCCATCTAGGAGCTGGCAGCCAGTAATGGAAGCTCCTGGATGTCTCAGGCATCCAACTTCCACTTAGTGACTCAGTTGTTAATTTATTCTAAGTGATAAAGTTCATCTGCTCACTTTAAGGTAATGAATGCCTCTTGAAGCTGCTACATTGTTACTGCAGGGTGACAATACTGAATTTATTCAAAGCTATAGATCGTTTTCTGGGTAATTTTAAAATAATGTATTATGGTCTGTGTTTTTGTAGATGTGAAATATCCCAAGGTAGCCAGCTGGGATGCATTCTTCCAGGGATGTGTTTCTAGGGTACTGTTGACATTAGTAGGATCTCCTCCAAGCTCAAGTCCTGTTAATAAACAGGACCCTAACAGTTCAGTGGACACTGTACCTGTTTCTCATAAACCAATCACCAAACCTCCTGTTCATACTTCACTTGCTAATGGTAATTAAATTTTGTTTGATTGTTAAGTGATTGCATTGAGTTGTAGGGCCAGGCCCTGATCTCAAATCATAGTTCAGCAATGAACTTGTGTAGACCTGTATATTCTAACTTACTGCTTGAGGCTTTTGATCTTTTTTGGTGTAAAGATGAAACAACTTTTCTTTTTGGTAGATGGTGTTATTCTGGGAAGGTTAACAAACTATTGGGGTGTCATTGGCAGGGGAATTGTCTGGGGAATTGTCATTGAACAGTCAGGAAATAATTTTGCCTAAATTCAGAAAAATAAATCTAAATTCTTCTTCAGGGTGGAATGTCAGGGAAGTCTGTATACTAGTTGCATGGCAGTGGGCGAAGGGAGAACCGAACATTTTCAGTGGTCCCTTCTCACGGGTACATTACACCATCATCGCTATCAATAGTAACTGTTCTATTGTCAGGGAAGTTGATTTTAGGCGATCTTACTTGTTCTGCAAAAGAGTATTTTTGGCAGCAGTTGTTAATGAGAGAGTTTCTGTGGCTTTGTTGCAGGTACAGAATGACTGCAAATATTTTTCACTGATGACCAGCCAATGGTCAGGAATTTGGGATATTTTTGTCAACCCACTGGCAACCTTGAATTTCATACCCAAAGTCATAGCAGTATCACACATGAACATAGTTTAATGGCCTACCCTCCCTGAGTCTCCTGTAGCTCAGTGGTAGAGTATCTGAACTGTTGATTGGAAGCTCATAGGTTCACCTCCTGTTGAGAGTTGGTGGATTTTTTTCTAAGTATGCCTGTCACTTTCAAGAAAAACACCATTCTCACTACTTATCAGGCTGAACACTTATCATCTCATTTCTTCCAAATATTATTTCTGTTACTCATAGCACCTTTTGTAATTATCTGGAACAGGTGACATGGCTGAGAAACACTGGGAAGTCATTCCTGACTTTCTCACTTTGACTCCTTGCAAATCAAGTATGGAGGTTTTATGGTTTAAATTTATGCTTTGTTTAAAATGCTTTAAACCTGTCTTCTTTTCATGTTTTATTGTGCCAAATTTTTCCAAGGCAATGAACCAGGAAAAAATTTGAACCACAGCAAACTAAGTTGAAATTATTTTACCAGCCTTCATGCAACATACATGTCATTGTTATATTTTAAAAAATGGACTGACTATTGTAAATTAATGGTCCCCACCACTAAGAAAATCACTGCCTGGAAAAAAGACAACTTTCGAAGTGTCCTCATCAAGAAATTTGTGGCTTCATTTCTTCAAGCATTCAAATGTAATTCCACCTCTGTCAAGTCAGTAATCCATACTATTTCAACCTGTTTTTAGTGGACGAGAAAATTGGCAAAGGTTCAGATCACCTGAGAATTATCAACTTTTCGCCGCGTTCAGTGGGGTGAGTTAAACAGTTATGTAAGTAACGTAGTGGCGGTGGGCTTGTTAATTAGAGTTATTTTTACAAAGACAATTATAAAATAAGTAGTGCTATGACTATATGTACTTATACTTAGATTGTGTGTTCTCATATTCGGCAGATTTGAGTTCACCTGGCCAGCACATTCTATTGTCATCACTCCTGAAAGAGGAGAAATTCCACCAAGGTAATCATCATTGTACTGCAGTATTTGTCTTTTACATTTTCACAAAAACACTAATGTCATCAAATACTGTAGATGAGGAAACCCGGCCATAGTACTTTGTATCAGTATCTTGATGAATCATCAAAATAATTAATGGCTGGTTTTGAGGACACATGCAAAAAAGATTATGGCAAATGTGACTTAAATAATTTGTCATGGCAACCTTTTGACTGTGTCAATAAATTGCTTATCAATGTTATTTGTTTGTTTGTTTTTTTCAGGAGTCAAGCAAGGGTCTTAGTTAGTGCCAAGCCTAACTCCTCTAACTCTTTCACGCATCTTCCTTGGGCAGGAACAATCTACTTAAAATGTGATGGCCTGCAACAGGTGTTAAGTCAGGCAGAAATTTTTAGAAAGCAAGTCCAACACTGTATTTAATGGGTTTGGACTTGTTTACCATAATATCCAGTTATTATGAAAACATAAATAAAACTATAGTAACCTTTTGAACAGATTGAACACAATTTACAAATCCAAAGTTTAGACATGTAGCACATGGGTTTCTGGTAACCATAGTTATCTGCCTTTTTCCACCCACTTTTGTCTTGTTTGTTCTTAGCAGTTCATTCTACTGATGGCTTTTTTGTGTCTTGTGCAGTCCATCAGAGTCCAAATCAGAGAAGAACAGGTTCTTGAGAGTTCCCCAGTTCAGAGTGGAGAAAACAAATTTCATTCTCTACCATCAGCAGCATCTGGGGCGACGCCACTTCCTTCCAATCACTTACCTCCATTGAGAATTAAAAACAAAGATATTATGTTTGAGAAAACATTGATTGGGACAGTTTCAAGTGAGTTTAATATTCAGATTACAGACATTTGTACTTGTGAAAGTAATGAAGGGTTACCTTCTAGAAGTGACAATGGTGGTAAAAACCTGCAGTCACTGTGGTAACAGTAGTAATTTTGAAAATAAGAGTATTTTATCACAATGGTCACTGGTTAAGTGGCTAACTGAATTGAATGTCAACAGTTTGAGGTTTGGTAGGGATAAAAGTGAGGCCAATAAGAGAACAAAGGTTGTGAGCACAAAAAATCAACTGTGCAGCACTATATTTGCTAAATGCACTCTTTTGTTCTGTGACTACAAACAAGTTACACTCCTTTTTTAAGAAGGCCATCAACTGTTAATTTACGTTTCAGCATCAGAGATATCACTCATAAATTTTTCTCCATCGGAGATGACATGGAACTTGTCTTCTGTGGCTCCAGCTTATGTTAAGGTACGTAGTAAGTCAAGAATTTAGTTATAACAAGTGATTGGCCTTGTCTCCCGCAACAAACTTGTAGGAGTGTGAAAATATATACATGTACTCACTCTGTTTATGGGGAACATATACGTAGTTTCTGGTATTGTGATCCAACTCTTTGCAAATCTGAGGTTGTGCAAGAGGCAAGCCAAGGAGCTATACCTAGTATATCTAGCTTTGATTTTATGTAATTTTAAAAGAAAAACGAGCAGCAGTGTTTTGTTTGGTTTAAAAGCATGAGGCGTAACAGAGTGTTTTTAGACCCAATAAACACATGCTGTGAGTTTTTTTGAACAGCTTCAAAAAAACTCCACAAAAAGCGTGTCCCTCTGAAGTCTGAACAATGGTTCAAACTGTGAGAGGAAAATATATGTTATGTAAAGAATACTAACGAGGAGTGTTTTATCAGGTATAAAGCTCATGCATGTGATGTTTTATTGGAGACTTTGTAGGCTGTTAGGCTCATACATTATTAATGAGTTTTTGAATGTGAGTTATATTGGTATTCCTCACCCTTGGAATTAACAAGGACCCCTCCTAGATATTTCTCAAAGAAACTATAAGAATATGGTTGATACCAGTATTCCTGGGTATATGAGTTAGATGTTAGTTACATTCTTACATTAACAATGTCAAAAGGGTAAGAACAAAGGAGCATCCATATTTTAGTGTCTTAAGATAAAGTCTCACCATAAATTGCACTTGTCTCTTTATGTGCTTAAAATTCATTGGAGGAAAATGTATCTATCAAACAATCTTTCACAACAGATAGATGAGACTGGGAACATTTGCCGGACAACTTATAATGCCTTCAGTGTTCTGAAGCATTCTGGCTCAATTCAACCACAAGCTACAGAACAGGTAAAAAATGTGACCATAATGAAGATTTCGAGGGCTGCTTAAATTACCCAGTGTAACATGAAAGTTACATCACATAATTGCAGGGTGTTTTTACTCATACATGTATTTCCCATCTTCTCGTACTCAAATTAGTAGTGGAAAAATGCCCATGTTACTGTTACTGCAGTTGTGTTAAAAGCTTTTCCACTCACTGTCTTATAACCTCTTTATATTTTACATCTATTGATACTGTTAAATCTATTACTTTCTCAGGTTTTAGTCAAGTTTCAGCCTCGGGATGTTGGTGTATATGAGCAATCATGGGATCTCATGGTAACTGAACCAGCTTTCAGAGCTTGGGTACCTTTTTATTTGTTAATTTTCATCACCTGTGCCATATAGCCACAAGATCAGGATATAGCTTCTTATCATGTTTACACTGATTTTTTTTTATCTCTTTCAGACATCATCCAGTGTCAGTAGATCAAAACAGAAGATTTTTCTCCATGGTCAGGTAGTCAATCGTTTAATTTCAAAGAGCAATATTTTGTGAAATATTTATATTCGTATTGTAATAAGAATAAGCTAGTACATCAGGGACCTTTTCCAAGTTCAAGGGCCTAGTACAGTTCAGTACTAGCGTTTGATTTAATTTAACTGAATCCAATTTTCACTGCATATTCAAACATAAGAAATAAGGACAACTTGAAAGAAAGAGAAAAAAACTAATTAATAATATTACTAGTCTGGCCATAGTCAATAACAAAGGGCAAAAAAATTTAAGCTTCAATGGTGGACTTTTCACTGGAATGTGAAATCATTGTGGAGCTAAAAAGCCTTGTGCTCTTGAAACTGCTGTACTATACACAGGCACTTCCTATTACATACAATCTATTTGTGTGGGACTACCACCAACATCTCCTGAGCAATCATTGCCTTTTGGTTTCCTCATTTGTTTTGCATGTATTAGGCAGCTGAGGTAAGTGAAGATTTTGAAGAATGTGCTGAGAATACAAACACAGTCCCAAAATCAAGGAAAGTAACCATCAAAGAGCCTTTGAGGTGAGTGCGCAAACTTGTTTAAAAATATTCTTGTCATGGTTCATTTTTACCAAAAGGGGACTGAAAAACTGATTCCCATGTATTTGCTAATAACAAGTGTTTAGATTTTAAATGTATTTTTTTTTCTTCAGATAATGGTACAATTGAATTGTAAGGCCAAACGAAGTATAATCTGTGTAATTAGACAAATGCTTTTGTACAAACTCTGGTTTGATTTTGCCCAGCTATAGTTGTTTTATGAGGGTGTTCACTTACAGAAGCTTCAAATAAAGTCATGTTGCAACCAAGTTGACAATTTTTGTATTTAATAATCTGATTTGTTGTAATTTTTAATTTGGACTGGCAAATAAGAAACAATACATGTTCTCTTAAATTGTAATTAGCAAAATGTGCATTTTTTTTGCAGATCACCTAAAAGTGATAAGAAAGGGCTGTATGTTGCTGAAAACATTATTCAGTTTCCAGTTACAATGGTAGGAAAAAGAAGTGAAGGCAAAGTGAAAATCTGTAATGGATCATCAGATGCTCAGTATTTGGTGAGTTGTAATTCATTGCTGTGGGTTCATTGGATGTGAAAATTGTAGCTGGTAAGTAATGTTAATTTAAGAAACATTCAACTGAAACTTCTGCTTAAAATGTGAAGAAGTAAATTTAAAATAAATCAATTTCGTTCTTTTCTGAGGCATGCTGTATTTTTCTTTTTTCTTCCATGCAGGCACGAATTGCTTCTCCAAGGAAGCCCTTTTCTGTTAGCAATACAAAATTTACAGTCAGGTAAAAGCATCAGATTTAAATTCAATTTATAAAGTAATTCATTTAAAAGGAGGTGGCGTGGCCCAGTGGTTAGGGGGCTGGATTTGCATGCAGATGTTCCAGGTTGAAATCCTGCTCTGTCCACCAAATGGACTTGTCTTTAATGGTCTCGAATTCAACTCCATCACGCCTTGTAAATAGCCAAATGGTTGCCTCCCTTCAGTTGGGATTCTTAACATTGTTCCGTTTACTTAACGTTGTTCCGTTTATTGTGGGGCAGTGTATAGAAAGTAACAATTATTGTTACTTTCTATACACTGCCCCACAAGCCTCAAGCTTTTAATATAACCATGTATAAAGAAAAGTTCTTTATTATAATTTATTAGGATAGTACACATTCTCTCAATAGGTGATCAATAGGTGTGTTTAGATGAGAGTATGTAAACACGGTTGTGACGTCACACACATTTTGATTGGTTATTTGTCGTCAGATGTGCATTTTGATTGGCTGGTAGGAAATATGAGCATGTATCAAGAAAATCTATTTCAATCAAGAAGTAAATAAACAGTGTTTTCCTTCATTTGTCGAATTATTTTCAAGAAACATTTCATAAAAGCAATAAAGGACTTTTTCCTGTGTTTACATAGCCTCATCTTAACACTCAGGGGGTTGGGAGGGTTCTCGACAGTTATGCAAACCCTTTCTCCCAACCCCCCTTGTGTTTAGATGAGCCTATGTAAACACGGAAAAAGTCCCTGTTGCTTAATTATTTAATCTTTTGGCTATTTACAATCAGGTAACATAACTAAACAAAAATCTGTAACTGGGTAAAATATGTAAAGTAAAAAAGAAAAAAGAACTAATATAAATTATTGTTAGGCAAGAAGTGTGGACTATCCAAATAGCTGTAAGGCTAATCTAGTGGATAGCTGAAAACTGTTTGAAAGGTTGAGAAAATAATGATATAAATCATTCAGTTAATTATGATAAAAATTTGCAGTTCACTATAGATTACAATAATTAAATTTGGTATTGGTTCAATTACTGCATGTAAACGAAAAAGAGAAAGCTTAATTAGACAAAAAGACCAGACAGTCTAGCTAGGACAGCCTTGGCACCCACAGATTGATTCATTTATATGTTTTGTTTTACATCAACATCCTATGCACACACAATAAACATGAAATCTGAGGGCACTTTTCTTTTGTCAGAACTGGCCCGCCAGACCATTCAGTTTGCAAAGAAAATGCAACAGTTTGAAGGAACACTTGTATGATATTCCCTCACATTCTTTTAGAGGAGTATATACCATCCTCAAACTGTGCTTTTTTGAAGGCATTTTAGAGTTAGCCTTTCCAAATGCCTGGTCTAGCTGGTCAGTTTTGTCAAATGGAAGGCACCCTAAGCTTGTGAAGGGCTCACTCCTCAATTTGCCATTTTGGTAACGGTTATTTCAGAGTATCATGTTCCATCATTTTCATCATGCAGGGCTGGCAGATTTGTCCGATTACCAGTCATATTCTCACCTACTGAGCCTGGAAAATCATTTGAGGCAACATTGGTAATTACCGCTGATCCAGACGTGATTCTCTCAGTAAAGCTTCAAGGTTCAAGTTCAGAGTGATATGCTCCACTTTGAGGTCTACTATCCACCAGAAAACTGTAAATTGAAGGGCTCAGGGCAAAAACGCCCTAACTGACTTTTTTAGTGTTTGGTCATTTTGCGTAATTGCTGCCAAATTTTGCGCAATACATGGAAATCAAGTTATGGAATTACCTATCCTAAGTGATGGGAACAAAGCAACGAAGAAAAAGAAGGAAAAAGTTCTGTGCCCAGGGGAAAGGGGGGGTGGGTGGGGGTACAAGAGCAAGGAATTATGAAAATACAGGAACTTTTTTTTTGGCATATAGCATGGGAATGTTCATCCTGTAATTTTAGTGCAGTTGATTTGGCGGAAATTGGCCGGGATTTTGTGAAATGACCTAAAAATCATGCAAAAGTCAGTTAGGACGTTTGTGCCCGGAGCCCTTCAATTATTAACTTAACTATTTTAATATATTGGTGAAGTCGATTTACATTGTTGTAAAAAGGTTATATGTTAGATCATGAAAGGTTTATATGATAGATCATGAAAAGTGTTGTTCGGAGAATTGATGTTATCAATACCAGATGTGTGGTTAAACAAGAAAAAAGAGCTTCAGCCTTGTAGTCTAATGTAACACAATGTGGTGAGGAAACCCTATTCAACAATTTACTACAGTATAGTCAACTGTTTTCAATATTTCAAGGAAAATGTCGGGGGTTTTTTTAATATAGTTGCATACTGTTAAGTTCAAGTAATTTATTTATATTTTCCATGGACAGAATATTTACTTATAGTTATTGTATTATGGAATATAAGTCAAATGTTTCTAGATTGAGGAAGAAAAGATGGTTATTTAGAAAACACAATTTGAAATAAACTTCCTTTGTGAAAGAAGTAGAGATTAAAGAACAGTTGTCAAGAAATACAGCTTTATTATACATAATGGCACAAGATGCAAATAAAAGTTTATTTACAAAGTCACTGGGATTTTTAGTACTATAATATTAAAGTGAACAAAATTGAATTTGCCTTGCATTTCAAATTAAAGTGCATCAAATGTGAGAATATTTCTTTCACAAAAATTAAATTTGAAGATATTGTGCCTTATCTTCTCAAGATTTTCACTTTTAATGGTCTGCTCAAATTACGTAAAGTTCACAAAACTGGCAGTCATTTGTTCTCTAGCCAAGCTGTTTGTTGGCATGGGTCTAATCATGAAATGATGTCACAAACTGCTTTGTATTTCAGTTTTGAAAGAATTTTTGCATTACAAAGCAGTTTTTGACTCATACATAGTTTATTTGAAATTTCCATTTCAGGAAAAGACTCGTGTCTCTCACCAGCTCAGTCATAGCACTAACGTTGCTCAGGTTTAAATCGTATTAAATTGGGGAAATTGAACTTTCGCAATTGAAAATATCTTGGGGTTTGGTACACTTTAATATAAACCCTTGACCAACTCTCATCTCTTGAATGAGAGGTCGAATAAAAAGCCAGTGTGTTGAATTACTGGTATTGATTTGACACTGAATTGAGACCTTTAATCAGATTCATTAAAATGAACCATTTAACTGGAACCTGAGCTTTTTGTAACCTGTTAACTTATGGTATGTTTGTAGGTTATCAAAGAAGTATTAAAAGTGAAATACAACAAAGAATACCCAAATTGCAATGCTGTTTTAAGGGGCTTTTAACATTAGAACACTCTCACTCTCTGTAGAACACACTAAAGCTAAAGTAAACAATTTAAAAGTTGCAAAAAGTTAACAAGCTAGGTCAATTTTGTGAAAGCCCCATTTTTCCTCATGGATTACCAATAAGTGACAGTTAATAGGGCAACAAATTTTGAATTAGCAGTTTAACATTACTATCTCGAGTTGCTGATTTAGACCAATTCAACTTAAGGAGGCACTCCTATCAAACATCTTATTAGATTCACCATAGTTACGGAACTTGCCATTACCAACATTTTAGAGCTATGGCCTAAAGGAAGAATTATTGAACTGTTGCAGTCAACGTTGGAAATGAGAATAAATTGAATGCTTTTCATGCAAAGGGCGCTGTAGAACTTATATTGTTCCAAGTAAGCACTTAATTGTTGAGCATTGCAGCATTTACATGTGTATTTGGGGGTAGTGCTCCTTCAAGTTGTTACAGTAATAGGGCAATCTTTGCTGGCATCATTATTTACATTTGTGCTCATTAGCATATGAATTAACCCATAGAAAGGGTCGCTGTTTATATAAATTACATTGAAATGTTGAAAGAGTTGGTTAACTAGAGCAGGCTGTGCAATTTCAGCTCTTTGGAAGCAATATCTAAGGAAATATCAACCATCAAAAACTGCTAAGAAGCAAGACTGCTACATGTGATGAGCCATACATTGTTTGTAAAAATTCAAGTTTTTAAAAGAGAATTTCTTGGAAACTACTTTGTATACAAGGAGATTACTAATATTGTCATGCCTATTGAATACTGGGAGATGTTAAGAATGATAAGCATATGCTAATGAGGCAAAACATGTAAACAAAGATGCCCCTCTACTGTCAGCTCTGAGATGACGTAGCAGTGCTTTGGAAGGGCTAAGAAGGTTGCACAACAAGTTGTGAAAATGTGTGCAGAAAATAGATTTGATCTACTTTGTACCTTATTGCAGCCATACATAACCACTTTGGCCAATTGCAAGATACTACATTTTGCACAACTTGTTTCACAAGGGTGTTGCCAGAAATGTTGCTCAGAACATAACACTGCCTATAAAAACTACTTGAGATTCTAATCTATGGCTTCTGGAGGCCACTTCATCTGTCCAAGAAATGAGGTCTTGAGCTTGGTGTATCTGCCATATCTTTCCAAACTGCAATGCCTTTGACTTGACCGCCAACCAACTTCTTCCGAGGTCTTAATTGGAAACTTTGCATTTGATTTGCCCACTGACAGCTGTGATGCCACCATGGAATCTATGGGGGGCAGTTTGAGAGCTTCTCGCCTCTCTTTCACTCTCACGGCTGCTGCGCCGTTTTCTACACTCTCGTCTTCATTGGACAGCTAGGGAAAACAGCATGGCCATGTTTACAGGCAATATATGATATCCATATGAAAATTCAAATTATGTTTGGGGAGTCAGGGACTGGGGGTACTTTCTGTTATGGCCTACATGTGCATCTCTACTAAATAATTGCTCAATAACAGAACGTGTGTTTAGCCAGTGTGAAAGCAGAGTTTACTAAACAGCTATGATGGCATCCTGGGCCGAGTCGTACCAAGCAGGGTTAGCGCTAGCCCCGTGGTAAGTCTGATTGAGACCTACGGAGGTACCCTGCTTCGAACAACGCGACCCTGGGTCGACTTTTTTCACATTTATATGCACGTATGCACGCGGCGGTCAGGGATTGCAAACTCGGACCTTCGAGATTTCAGCTTTCAACTATGCTGAGACATTTTAACGGTCGGTGGGATTAATATAAACTTACTGACGGATGAAAAAATGAAGCTTTGAGGCTTTTATAAGCGCCTCACACAATCCAATACGGCACGCGTTCGCGGTCATAGAAATATCCAAACTCGTTCGATAGAGCCGGGCGAACATTCGAATGCATGATCGATATCATTAATACATACACCGATCGGTGATTCGAAAAGAATTATTAACCAACTTTTACAAAGACCCAAAAGATATAAGCTTTTTTTTGTTGATGTATTTTTAAGATGGAAGCTTGCTCACAATCTTGTATTGCCCGACAAGAAAACCCCAGTTTTCTGGCCATCGCTTGGCTGCACTGTGCTCATGTCCAACGTGATCTTTCCTATGAAAGATAAAAATATAATTATAATTGACTAGAAAACTATAAACTCTAAAATTTACGAGAAAACACTCAAGTTTTCAGTTCATTAAGTTTAGTTTTGCAAATCAAGTAAGCTTAATTAGAGTTAAAGCTTAACTCTGATTAAAAGAACCAATTTTAATCAACTCGAACAACAGTAACAGTTCTCACCAGATTTGGTCCTGATGGACGAAATTGAATCCTGTTTTAGTTTTTCCGAATACCATGGAGACCTCTTTCGCCTTGCTTTCTCTCGTGCAGAATAGAAGTCTGCATTGAGTGTATCCTTAGCAACGAAGTTATTATATGCAAGGCCCTGCCTTGGATCATTCACGTGACCAAACCGGCACCAAATATGCCCGCAAAGGTAACCTGGAACTGAATTATGGGGTGCCATTCCCGCCAAAATTATTTCCGTGATGTTATTAGACATTTTATGGTCGTTCGCCATTTATTTTCCTTATTAGATATAGGATAATGCCTTAGCTCCGAGGCCTTCTTAAAAATAAATTATTTTTAAGGTGAGCGAGGAGCGAGGCATTATCTGATTTAATGCACCTTTTCATTGAAGGCGCACAGTTGGAACAGAAGGTCATTATTGCGGTGACTAAGTGGAACCGGAGGTCATTATTGAAAATAATGACCTGTTCATATCAATGGAAGGTGCATTAAGCAATGATAAACATATCTTAAGTATAACACAATAAAGATATTTGTCAGGTTCAAGTTATATCTTGCCACTTGAAAATGATGTCATGGCTACATCGAAACTTTGTGTAGTCTGTGTAAAACTTTTTTGGCTAATTTTTATCCTTAAATACGTCGATTTGGAAATAAGACATCGCATGTAAGGTATTTAAGCATCATTGGTCAGCACTCTCCTTCACCATAGGCTCGTTTAATATTCTGCGCAAAAATTAGAGACATGCCAAAGTTGCATTTTTGCTTTTGTTCAGTGCACGAAACCAAATTTACAGAGTGTAAAATTCGATGAAAACGAAGTCTATAATGAGGCCTCGTTTTCATGGAATTTTACACTCTGTAAATTTGGTCATCTTTTTGCTCATTTCGGCCCGAGATCGCTTATATCCAGCTCCGTCTACGGCAACCCGTCTGCCCCCGACAAGGCAGTGAGGGAGAGAAATGTCGGCCCCTAGACCACATGTGACAGATCCCTTTCGTACTCACAGCTCAGTTCCGGTTAACTTAATATAGGATTTCGGGCTATGTATATTTGAGATTGTGGTAATTTTGTCTTTCATGTGGTATGCACTGGAGTAGACGGAAGTCCGGCGTCAGTGGAGGGTTTGAAAAATTAATTAGCTCATGCGTATTTGCCAAAAATTGATAAACTGCCACCGATATGAGGTGAAACCTAAGTTGCCGCGGCCTCGCCGCGTAATAACCTCTGGCAGGCGTCTCTGAGCAATCCTTGACACGCTCCGCACCTCGAAAAGCATTAACCCTGCGACAGGATTATCAATAAGGGTTTTAAGTGGCATTAAACTAGAGGCCTTAAACGTTTGAGAGAAGTCCATTAGAGAGGTATTAGACCTCGTTTTCATGCAATTTTACACTTTTTCATATAATTGTTCATCTTTTTTGCTCATTTCGGGCGAAATGGTATGGTTAACCCCTTAGCAAAATGGCCCAAAATAGCCAATTTCACTGCCTCTGCGTTTCGTCGCGTTCACCTCCATCTTTACTCTATTTTTATGTGCACACCCCGTCTTCCCGGTCTAATTTTCGGAGTTACGCATGCGCATTAGACGCCAATTGCAAATTGGAGGCTAACAATATATGGTTATAGCCCTGTCGGAACCATAAATTGGGCTCCTCCGCCCAAGTAACAAGATGCCTCGTAGCGTTTAAGTGGGATGCGGTTGTTTGTGTAAAATGTGAAGGTCGATTGCAGATGTCACTGATCCCTGAAGCTCCCTGAGAGCGCTATGGAAGGTCAGTTGTGATGAGAATTGAACATTTCCTTTGTGTTTCGTTTGTGGAACTGCATGGGTGGACTTGGAAGACGAAGGTGGAAAATAAACCACCAAAAAAACAATGGTAAAACCTGGAGTGGATTTCTTTCTGCGTCTCGGACATCATGAATTTCATGTGATGGCAACAGACCTGCTCAGAAAATACAGTGAGGACACGCCCTCATAAACGCCATCAACACACGTAGCGAAAATTTCAATCACAAAAGCCACATAAATTAAAGGTTTTATATAAATTCAGTGCCAAAGCAGTTTTTTTTCCCTTATCTTTACATTCCTGTGACGGTTTAGTTTTCTTACCAGGATAACCGACTTCAAGCATTTTCATGAATCAATCTTGTTTGTATGTGCTTACATTCAATAAAAGCGATTTTGGTGACATTTATTTACAGTGGGAACCGGAAATGAAGGCAAGATGTGGCTCAGGTTGCTAGCCCTTAGAGCACGCGAAAGATCACTTGAGGGATACTTTTCTCTGCGAATTCAGTCCGAGAAGGCAGTAATTCGAAGGAAGTGGTATGTGCGTTGGGAAGTCCTTGTGAGCTTTTGCGATTACCTTTCGCGCGAAAATAAAAAGAGACCTCACGCATGTCGTATATCAGACATGACACTATTAAGCCAATTTCGACATCTGGCTATGACGACACTCAAGCGATTTTTAAACGTGGTCTGCTACAGGCATCCACGTAATAAAGCTATTAGCGACTAATTAAACACAAACAGTCGACAAATGTGCTCCAGCGCTCCCAAAAAGGGGAGACAGAGTCCTCTCACACTGATTTTGATACCATCAGATCTTTATTTACAACTTAAACTTTGGCTAAAAACCGTGAGAACTGAAAAGGACACAATTACAAAAAGATTACAATACGGACAAATAAGATAATTCCGCCGTTACAAGAAACAAGCAATGAACTACAATTCTTACAGCAAGCGATGAGTAAAGGTTATTTACAATCTACTCTTCAAACAAGAAAAAGTTACAAATATTTACAAGTAAAGCAGCGCCGAAAAGTAACAAGAAACAAACTTCTAATAATTTCATGAATAACACTTAGTTCCTCAAAGAAGGAGAAATCGTTACCTTAATACTGGCTGTGAACGCTGGAACGAGCTTGTAATAGCTTGTGTTAAAACGCAATATTACTAAATTGGCTGGCTAAACGGCTCTCGTTTGCTTTTTTCTCACTTCGTAAACTTAGTTAAAAATCGTTCAGAGAAAATTGCGTCAAGCTCGCGCGATCTGCACGCCTCAGTATTCGCTTCTAGGCCTTTCTATGGGAAATCAAAACTGCAAAAGAAAAAAAAACACTTTAGGCAAAATAAAACACACAAAAGAAACTTCTAAAAACAGTGATGGTCACCGCCGCTACAGCAAACACGCAACAAAATATAACAAAGCCACTATTAAGGAACAACAAGCAGTGCTTTGAGCAAATATGAAGTTTTTGCTTCCTGTGAAGGTAGTTTCAAGGTCTTAGTGTCGTTATGTTTGACATGGATATTTGACCTGAGCATTCACAGGTTCACATACCCCTCATGGGTGAAGATTATTAGCGCCCCAAAATTCAAAATTTCAATTGCCCACCCCCATATGTATACCAAGGGAAGGCATCGATAGCCGGAAAAACCAAAAGGTTATGCCACAGCAACACAACGATTCAAATTAAAGGAGATTCCTCTTGTCCGTTAGTGAAAGTTTGATCTCTTGTCAAGTTCTTCTAGGATCCATTTTTTTCCAGTTCACTGATTACTTCTGCCATACTTGGCCTCTCCCCAGGATCCTTACTGACACAACTCATCACCAAATCCCTTAGGACTTGATCTGTCATGATGGAGACCTGTGCTTCAGTCTGGTCAGGCACCGGAAGCTCACGGATGCACATTTCACACAGCAAAAGTCCAAAGCTGTACACATCAATCTGAAAGGGATTTTTCAATCGATCACATTTCAAGTTTAATTAATCATTTTGTCAAATTTCTGTCAAATTCTTGAGTTCCATTATAGAGTCACAGGTCATAAGCAAGCTTCCCTTGAGAAGCACTGGTGACCCACTAGTTGACATTGTGGACCCTGAACAACCACAAAGGGAAGAAGAGGGTAGCATCAAAACAATAACAGAATAGGCCATTTCCGAATTCACTTTTTTCACAATGTGAAAATGAGTTTTTATTCATATGCAAAGTGAAGTTAATTACCATCACAAAACTCTTTCACTTAGACTCGCTTTGAAAAAGAGGCTAACGTGAATTTCGAAATGGCCTATTGGAAGAAACCGCTTACCTTCTCAACATTTTTATGAATTTGTTACACATCTAGGACTCAAGTGGCCTGTTTTCGAAATTCTCACTTATGACATCATATATTTCTTGTGTATAATCATACGAAAAAGAAATGATGTGGTGGCTTGAAAACATTCATTCTATTAATTCTATTCTCTTGTCGCAAACGATGATATCCTACCACTAAAAAGTAAAATTCACATCTTCGTGCCACTATGTGATATCATACTCTATACAGACAAAACCACAGACAAGGAAGACCCAAACCTTTGCAGACTGTTCAGCTGACAGAGCTTCTGGTGCAGAATAAATGACAGCCCCTGGGTTCATAGTTCTACACTTTCTCATGAAATTTGCTGTGCCATAGTCAGACACTTTGGCTTGCCACTGATTGTCTCTTCGCCAGAGTAACACATTTGCACTGCTTATATCACGGTGGATTATGGGAGGACTACTCAGATGCAAGTAGTTCAAGGCTCTGGTGACATCAAGAGCAATGGTGACAATATCTGTTTTTGTTAGAGGCTGCTTCTCAAGTAAATCCCTTAAGCTGACATCCATTAGCTCTGTAACGAACAAGGGTACACCATCGTCATTTGTTGCACCAATAAATTGTAGCAAACATGGGTGACGGCATCTAGATGCAATATTCATTTCTCTCATAAACAAGCGCCTGTTGTGTGGTGAGAGAACAAGTTCATGAATTTGCTTCACTGCTACTTTAGATCCACGAAATCTTCCCTCCATGACCATGCCCCACCGACCTGTGCCAAGCCTTCTACCACTTAATACTTCAACTTCACTGCGATGAATAAGCCAGTCACAAGATTTTGGGTCTGGCCAAGTATCACTGACATGCATCTTACTAAGGTCTTCAACTTCACTGCGATGAATAAGCCAGTCACAAGATTTTGGGTCTGGCCAAGTATCACTGACATGCATCTTACTAAGGTCTTCTGAGATTTCTTGTTTCTGCTTCTGCTCTTTACACTCCTCATGATGACCGAGTTTCCCCCGTAAGGTTTCCAACTCCTTTTGCAATGCAATCTTTAACTTCGACTCCTCTTCTTGTTGCCTCAATGTGTCATTTAATCGCTGTTCAATATTTGCTTTTGAAGCACGCTCTTCTATCAAACGTTTTTCGAATTCTTCCCATTCAGCCTCAAAGCATTTCTGCATTTTCTGAATCTTATTCCTCTGTTCTTGCAACTGAAATTCAGCTTCTGTTTGGTGAAGTGCTTGTTCACTCAAGTCTTTCTGTAAAGCACTACATTTTTCACTCAGCCTCTCTTTTGCTGCACGTTCTTCATCCAGATGCTTTTCCAGACTTGAAATCCTCAGCTTGCTTTCCTTCAGAAGATACTGAACCTGATTTAAAAGTTTCTTCTCCTCCAGGTACATCTGCTTAAATTTCACTAGTTCTTCTTCACTTGTCCTCTCTTTGTTAAGGTCACCTCCACTATCAGTGCTATTGCTTTCCACTCGTTCAGGACCCTTTTCATCAAGGAACTCTGCCTCCATAACAGAGTGCCCTGAGCTCTCCATGCCAGAATCACCTCCATTCAGTTGTCCTTCGCTCACCACTATATGTGTGTAATCTTCTTGGAAGCTCTCTTCTAAAACCGAAAAAAAAAAAAGAAAAGAAAAAAAAAAAGGAAAGTTAGCCACAATCGGAGAATGACACCTTAAGTCCATTGTGGTCCGGACAAAGCAAGGGAGAACTCTCACAACGTCCAACCATTCCAACCAACAAGAGTCAAGACTCTCTTCAAAAGTACTGGTAAGAATGGAACTTGCAATTTTTGCCTAGTCCTGAAGAGTAAGTGGACTTGGGTTTTCTTGAACCCTGTTAACTATTCAGAGACAAAGACAACCAAATTGTTATAAGAAGTATGGTAAGAATAATATTACTGCTTTTCTATCTTCATCCAGGGTAAAAGTGATTGTAATTACCAGCCTTGAAATTTGCACTGACTTCCTCGCACAATGGGATACGGATCTTGTCCAACGATACAAACATTCCTGCTCCAGCAGCACATCTGAAATACCTTTGACACCTGAACATGCCGTCTGTAGTGCCACGATTACAAAACAGAGGATCCTTTATAGGGAGTAAAACAAAGTGCAAGATATACCTAGCTAAGTGCCAGCAGTGCCAGCAGGGAGAGACATCACAGCATAATATTGGATTAGAATTGAAGGGCTCTGAGCAGAAATATCTTAAGCGACTTTCAACAGCATGTTTGGTCATTCTGCAACATCGTGGTGTAATTCCACACAATAAATAGCAATAGCTTAGAATGAGCTATGACAATTTTCATGAAAAAAATAATACAAGAATACAAAAATATGAGAAAACATCTCCTTATGCCTTTATTACCTTGCTCCATGCTCAGGCCATAAATTGAAGTGGAAAAAACAAGGTGCCGTAGCTTACATGATGACATGACTTAGGAAGTTAGAGGACCAATAACTAAAATCATTCAATCAGATTGCTCTAATTGGATGACTTCAGTTACTGATTTTAAGTATTGGACCAGATATTGTCCGGAATGATCCTGCATTGCTTGCTTTTCATCAAAAGTTAAGTCAAAATGATTTCCCCTGGTGAAAATCTTTTAAGGATCTTCAAAGATCTTCGTGGATTCTGATCAAGGTCTGAACAAGGCTCCTAAGAAATCTTTGCCAAGATCTTCAAGGATCCTCAGAAATCTTGGCCAACATCTTTAAGGATCTTTAAGGATCTTAAGAACATTTTTTAAAAGATCTTTAAGGATCTTTAAAGATCTTCAAAGATCTTGGCAAGATCCATAAAGATCCTTAAAGATCCTTATAGGATCCTCTTAGGATCCTTGAAGATTTATCAAGATCTATAAGGGACCTTTGCTTAATATCCTTTTACTTGTTTTCACAAGGATCTTTGAAGGATCTTCCAAGACCCTTCAAAGATCTTCAAAACTTCCTCATCCTTAAGGGTCTTTAGCAGGTCCGTGAAGATCTTTAGGAATCCTCAAAGATCCTGTGAGGTTTTTCAACCAGGGTCGGCAATGTAATGGCTTACAGTCACATGAAAACAACACAAAGAAATTATAATAATTATTATCCATTTCTTTTTTGTTTGTAAAAACAGAGCCAAAAACTATTTTATCAAGTAGGCTCTCAGTCAGAATCAGGTCCTTTTTATATTGCACATTTCCCACATGTTGTATGGCATTTCTGAAAAACCATTGAAGTTTTCTTCAGTCATGTAATAAATCTCTTATTACTGTTGACCAAGCTTGCTTGGGACCGTACTGGGAGAATATTGACCCTTGGTCTTTTTTGTATGGACCTTGCTGCATTCAGCTGTACTGTGCCCTTGTGGTTAATAAGGTAATGAACGGACCGAGAAAACGAGAATAGTCACAGGTAACCCAGGCTCTGTATTTTGTGTCAAATGCAGGTTTTAATGCTCACACAGAGTTGCAGAACATAAGGTCTCCTTCACCCTCCATACAAGTAAAACAGAAAGGTAGGAGGCTGGCACCATCATCTTAGCTTTAACTGATCTCATTTCAGTTGAAATTATCTTATTGCGTTCGACGAAGGAAGAATGCTTCCTAATCTTCTGGGTTGTCTGTTATCGCGTACGCTCCCTGTGCACGCAAGCGAAAGCTGACCCGTGTTTTCTCGTTCCATGGTTCACCTTTTCGGCGCCATTTTGAATGACGTCACAATTTCTTTGCGCAAAGCATTCTGCCTCGTGCTTCGCAGTTTGTCGGACGTGTTGGAAGGTTCAAGCTTTATCATTCTGCCTCGTGCTTCGCTGTTTGTCGGACGTGTTGGAAGGTTCCAGCTTTATTGCTGTTTGGTCTGCTTCAACAAAAATAAACCATGCCTTCTCAATGCAAAACTTCAGAAATTACTATTCCAACCTACCAATACTCGAACGCACTTTTTTAATCTATGATTACTACTAGTTATTTCAACTATAGAATCCTTATAGTTGAGTAGAATCCTTACATTCCGAAACTCTGTGTGAGCATTAAGGACATCCACCACTGGCCATATGGTAAGTGTCATCAATTTTTATTCACAGTTTCTTACAAATTTCCAGACTTGAACTTTGCCCCATATACCCTTTATTTTCCCATTTAAAACCTGGATTTGATACAAATAGAGAGCCTGGGTTACCTGTGGAATAGTACGCTGTTTGGTACATCACTTGGTGATGGAATTGAGCAGGAAAATAAAGTACACCATGAAGGCAAGAAGGCCGTAAAGTAGATTGCCCAATCATAGGTAGGCATGTAGTATCTGACAGATATAATAAATTCCTAAGTTCAACCTGCTACTATGTCAGTGTTGGCATAGGCAGTCCACCATAAAGAAATTCAACACCACTATGTAATATGAAAACAGCACACTTACCACAATCTCAACACCAAACATAATGCCATCATAAGGTGGCAGAGCTCCCTTATAATGAATAATAGCTGCAACCTCTTTCTTCATATCCTCCATCCACACACACACTTGGCAGCCTTCATTATCCGCCACACCCCAACTGAGGAGACTTCTCTT
The DNA here is from genome assembly GCA_014634185.1 of Astreopora myriophthalma. Lineage (NCBI taxonomy): Eukaryota > Metazoa > Cnidaria > Anthozoa > Scleractinia > Acroporidae > Astreopora > Astreopora myriophthalma. The sequence goes on along the minus strand of BLFK01000759.1, from coordinate 976,530 downwards.
CTCATTCACTATAATACACCTCTCCTTATAGCACTGCACAGCCAACAGCACATATGCCTCTTTTTCGCTGATATGTTTTAAATATTCTTTTGAACATTCGACTTGTAGACACTTTTGCTTTAGACCACGGACAGCAAGCTTGTCTCCTGCTGATTGTTCATCTGCGGGAAGAGCTTCAAACAGTTCTCCTTTGAGCGCTAATGGTGGCTGTGTCCCGTACACATAATTGGACAGCATTCCCCATAACACGCTCGATCCTTGCGTCGAAGTGTCTTCCAAATCGCGAAGAAGAATGTGGTAGGTGTTCTTTTCCATCGTCCAGGTGAGACGCCGAGCACCTACAAAGTGTACCACGCCTTGTTCATATAAATATCTAGTCTAATTCAGCTGTCTAATTACAAACGTTCCGCACAGTTGGGCCAAAAAAATTGACTGGTGACAAAGCTGCACGGCAAAAGCAAAACGGCAGTGTTCCTACCTCAGTTCAATTCAGTTCAATTCAGTCGGAGGTTGTTTAAACGATCCCTTTCAGCCAGGCTCAAGATCAGTACAGTTACAATCTCATCAGGTCATAAAACTATAATTAAAGAACCGATCGAATCTTCGAAAAGGCAACCCACCCCCTCCACTCCCCTCAACAAGTCAGTCGCGAGAAAGGGCTTCGTCAATACATTCTCGTCCCCATAGCCCTTTTCGCTTCTCATAGCGGCCGGGGCCTTGGAAGGAGAAACGCCGTTGAAGTCCTGAATTTTTTCAGGCTTCTCTACACAATTGCTCAAATTGCGTCCATAACTGCGAGGAACATAGCTTCATTTGATTTCAAATCCGCAGTTCAATATATGATTCACTTCATATATATCATTTCATCCAGAAACGTTTCTCTTTCCAAGGCCCCAGCGGCTAAGAGAAGCGAAAAGGGCTATGGGGACGAGAATGTCGTCAATATTGGTTGGATAGAGTAGCTCCTGGAAATGAGCTTCGTGTGCAAAATGGCGGCTGGGGCAAATGAATAAACTTTGGAACATGTTCTGCATCTGCCTTTGGGTGTGTAGAATTTAATCATAGATTTATCATCGACAAATACTAATTAAGAACTATGTTTGAATGGTAGGTAAAATAATGAGGCCCACACTTCGACCCTTTTGAGAGAGTATCTGTTAGCCCAGGTGTTGCTCTGTGAGCACTTGGAACACCAACCATGCCAAGAGGGTGGCGAGAGGTGCAAAAGCCCGAAACAGCAGATTCCCAGAGAAGACGACGAAAGTTAACCTCGTGGAGAAATGGGGAATGGAAGAAAGAATCCAATCTGCCTCGTTTTTCTTGTGACAGCAACACTGAGGAAACAAAAGTCATTGAAACCATGGTGGATGCAAACTTATCAAACAAAACAGAATCTGTGTTTAGTGGAAGCAGCTCAAGCGAAGACCCTGCACCGTATTCGCTTTATGTGCCGGCCGGGGATAAAAAAGCTCAGGCAAAACCAACAGTTATACCATGTGTTGATGGTGCCTCTAACAACACCAAGCCCTTATCTCTCTTTCCATTCATTGGCCGTGGAATGCCAAACACAATTGGTGTGATAGGTGCAATACCATCACCTACATCTGCACCACAATGGAGGCAATTATTAAGTATACAGGATGCTGAAAGAATGATGCAAGACTTGAGTCTAGGTTTGTGTCTTGGAAAGTGGACCGTTTTTTTCGTTTTTTATTTATTATTTTTTTTTTATGTTAAAATAATGATACGGGAGATAATTCATAGCGTGTGTAATGACATGGGCCTTACTAGAGTACGAGCAGCACTTCCTTCATGCCCAAAAAAGTCACACAGACTCTGGGAGCGATTTAAGTCTAGTGTCATACATACTATATGATAGAAAGCATTGGCAGGGTAAATAATTTTCTTGGCTTATTTGTGACTGATTTAAAATGTACTATTAATTAATTTTGGACGATGAGGCTTTCATTGCCATTGCATGTTGTTAAACAGTTTTCCTTCAACTTAAGAGTTAAAATTCTTGTTACTTTTATATGGATCCCCCTCACAGGGGTTTGTATTGGATCTTCACAATAACTTTTTATGTTGGAAATAACCCAACCTCTGAGTACAATGCTGCCTGCACGTGCCTGCACATTTCATTATTCCACGTGACATGAGCCAACTAAGGCTCAAACTTGAAGCATCCTGGGATATTTGTTGTTGCAAAAGCTTTGCTTGATTCCATTCATTTCTTTACAGATACATCCTCAGATATACAGAAGTTGAAAAGATTAGAACATGAACAGTTTCAGTGGGAAAAAGAAAGAAGAGATTTGTTGGCACAGCAGGAGTACCTTGGAGGAGAACTGGAAAAGGTCCAACAAGCTCAGGGGGAAATTAAACAACAAATGACCAGTTTGCAAACAGACTTAAGAGCCAAGGAAGACCGTGTGCGAGAACTAGAAACAACTCTGTCCACAGCTCAACAAGCATTGGAGGAGTATCGGCAGAAAGAAGCTTGTGATTGGGTCATTCGTCGAGATGAGGTCCATGTGACTAACAAATGTTTGGGTGTGGGAGGTTGGGGAACAGTTTTCCTTGGTAGTTTCAGAGGCTGCAAAGTTGCTGTGAAACAAATCCACGACCTCATTCTGTCACCTCACAACAGACGTTTGTTTGAGAGAGAAATGAACATAGCTTCAAGATGCCGCCATCCTTGCTTGTTACAGTTCATTGGAGCAACAAATGATGGAGAAAGTCCTTTGTTTGTCACTGAGCTCATGGAAACAAGTTTGCGAGCTTTGCTGGAGCAGCGTCGACTGGCTGACACAGAAGTTTCTGTCATTTCTCTGGATGTAGCTTTAGCACTCAATTATTTGCACAAAAATAATCCTCCCATCATTCACCGTGACATCAGTAGTGCTAATGTGTTGCTATGGAAACAGGGTGATCAGTGGAGGGCCAAAGTGTCAGATTATGGCACTGCTA
>BLFK01000759.1:966060-968560 GCA_014634185.1 Astreopora myriophthalma | reverse complement strand
AAAAGCCTTATTTCAAATAATGAATCATTATTTGATAATCACATTATATTGACACACAGGTCATCCCCCGGCGATGCTTTAGCAGTGATACATCAATGTTACATACCTCTTGCGTCGCAGGAGCAAAGCCTGAATTGCCAGGAGGGCTCGGAAGGGATGAGAAAGCGACACAACCAGACCAGCTATTGAGGTCAATCGCTTCTGCGGTCTCTAGAGCCGTAGAAAGGGTGGTTGACGAAGCTTTCTCATCGCCGGGTGATTCACAATGTGATTAACAAGAAATCATTATTGATGTCTTCCAAAGGCCTCATCTATTTCTTACATGTTGCGCTGCATCATTAGTTAAGGGGGTTGCGTGTTAATCGGAAAGCTATGACTATATTTACGAGGGAAAGATTGGACCTTTCGCTTGTCTGGCGCATTGCGTGACACGCGCGGCTTTCATGTTTTTCGGTTACTTATTACTTATTAAATTAAATCATGGTTTTACTGATATCAAATAATGATTTATTATTTGAAATAAGGCTTTTCGTAGTTTCATAGACTTATGATTTCAAATCAGAATTTATTATATCAAATCATAAACTTATGATTTGAAATCAGGATATATTATATCAAATCATAAATGCATGATTTGAAATAATAATTTATTATATCAAATCATAAAGGTATGATTTAAAATCAGAATTTATTATATCAAATCATAAACGCGTGATTTGAAATCAACATTTATTATATCAAATCATTGACGTATGATATCATATCACAAAACTTTATTTAGTAAATAACGAAAAAATGACAAAATTAAGCTAAATAATTTTTTTTTACAAACGGCGCCCCATAGTCTTAGACCTAGTCCACATTTTATACCCGGTCCGCAGTCCGGGTCCGCAGTCCGCAGTCCACGTTTTATACTGACCGGTTACGAAATAGTAGCCATTTCCTGGAGAGCACATCATTTGCTTGGATGCACTCGATCGAATGCGCTTTGCTTGCACCTTCGTGTGGAACTAAGGTATAAATAGTAACAGCCACTACATCACCAGCCTCCTTTTCCCAGAATATACACATGGAAACGAGACGAAAGGTAAATTGCCCGAGGGAACGCAATGAAGGTGCCAGTCTGTCGAGAATTATCTTGCGTTTGCATAATAACAGGTTTTGCTTCACGGACGATGAAGTAGATATAACTTTGTCTTGAGTGCAGTATGGGAGAATCTCGGAAAAGATATATTCTTGTTCAAGATCGTGTTGGACAAATACTGGAAAGAAACATGCTGGCATTCGGCCTTGCGACGAAATCAACACCAACACAGGTATTAAAAGGCGAGTTATTGGAAGCACTTTCCGAAAGCGAACAACCTGGAGACTCCACCAGAATAGCTCTTGGTGGAATTGATAGGAAATTGCGTCTTGAATGTAGTACGGAGGATGTTATGCGACTTACGACAGAAGAGGCCGACTTGCTTTCGGCTATTTCCTCAGAAGGATTGAGATATCAAACATTTTTCGACGGAAAAGTTCTGAATTTTGGTAAACAGCTTGGAGCCGGAAGCAAGGTTTTCGTTTCACTTAAAGGTTTTTCCAAGAATTTGCCTGGTACGGTGTGGTACAAAGGCGAGTTACCCAACATCAGTGGCACTATGTTTGGAGTTGAATTACATGTAAGCTTAAGTATCAAGTCTTAAAAGGTGCTTCGTACCGTGGCTCATATAGGACATCATTATTACAAGTATTTCAATCGCAAAATGTACAACTGGGATTTCTACTGTCAAAATCCGAGTTGTGTTTTCCGCCAAAGTCAAAGTAATGCATATGACGGACATCACGGTGAAAAACGTAAGGAGCGATTTCAGAATACCCGTTCACTTATTTACATATTGGCTTCTTCTCTTTAAGAACGAGACATTCAAATGCTAATAAGTGAGGGGGTATTCTAGAATCTAGCCAAAGGTAAGTATTTTATGATGTTTGAGTGTTGTTTTCACCCTTTAAAGACTTAGAATATGTTTAACTTGAGAGCGGAATGCTTCGTGACGGTCAACATCCGTGACGGTCAAAGTGTGACAACCATCACGGAAGCATCACGGATCTGTCACGTGGCTGTCACGTCAAGCGAATGTTTTTAAAGTTTTTAAATGTTTTTAAAATGTTTTTAATTTGGCCTTCATCCGTCACGGATTATCACTAGGCCGGGCAAGATTTCCGTAAAGGTCCCTACTTCATTATGCATACACATTTCTTCCAAAAATCTGTTCACGCTCATTCTTTTTGGAAGAGGGTTAGTATGAATATGCATGTATAATTAATGTGGGGAGCTGTACGGAAATCTTTCCCTAGGCCGTCGCGGATTTTCAATGAAAATTTAGGTTTCTAAAGCGAATTTTCTAGCCATCGGTAGGCCGTCACGGATTTTCAGCAAAAACTTAGGTTTTTAAAGGCGAACTTACTCGTCATCCGTCACTGATTAAGAGCCAATCTCTCGTCTTCTGTACAGACC
>BLFK01000759.1:958560-961060 GCA_014634185.1 Astreopora myriophthalma | reverse complement strand
TCACTTCAATTCAAAACAGAGAATCGACGCAATCTTTACCACGGATGCCCCTGGCATCTGCATAATGAGGAGTTCGAGAGGCAGAAGGTGAATTCTCACTTCCCCTTTTTTGAAGGGTTCCCATCCTTCCTTCTCGTTCATTGATAATGTTGTTGGCATTATTTTACCCACATCATGCCTCACATAGTTTAGGAGAAGAATTCAATAGAATGAGTCAAACCCCTATTGAGTCATTACTCCTTGGGAGAGCAAGGTTAGTAAAGAGCCTTACCCATGTGGCAATAATGAAGAGTCAAATCCCAGCCTATGCCCTGCCTACAGTGTATGCCCCCCTCCCCTCCACACACTCTCTGGCTTCATTGTGTTACACCATTTCATCCTGGCATCCACATGCTCACAAGATTGTAAAGCTGATTCAACTGGGGTTCAACTCGTTCCACGGAATCCTTAACTTCCCCTGCACTACACGAGGCATGATGGGGGTAAAATAATGCCAACAATAACAACATTATGAATGAATGAAACCTTCAAAAAAGGGGAAGTGAAAATTCACCTTCTGCCTCTCAAACTCCTCAGTAACCGATTTTTCAACGCCTTGAGCACAGAGAAAATAAACAATCTGAAAAGAGGAAGCATTCCACTCTCAAGTTAAACATATGCTAACTATTTAAAGGGTGAAAAATAACACTCAAACATCATAAAATACTTAGCTTCTTCACTGTGATGTCCGCCATTACTAACTCTGAGAGTTTGCACACAAACCAGGCTTCTTTCTCAGCCAGAAAAAACAGATTCTTATGGAACCCGAGTTGTAAATTTGGCAGCACAACTTGGATTTCAACAGTAGAAATCCAAGTTGTGAATTTCATGGTAAACACAACTCAGATTTTGATGTAGAAATCCAAGTTGTGGATTTGACGGTAAATACAATGCAGATTTTGACAGTAGAAATCCAAGTTGTACATTTTGCAATTGAAATACATGTAATGATGTCCTATATGAGCCACAGTAGCTTTGCCTGCCAGTTAAAGCCGGGCCATTTTTAAGACACACACAAGAAACATGCACTGTGTAGACAACTGAGCTAGAACAGTATAGTGCATATTTCATCTTAGTTCCCACTTGTCAGGGACACCAAACATAAAACTGAAAAATCTTGTTGTGTTCTTTAACACCATGGAAACCCCCTGAATCCTTATAAACAGTGCCAATTGTCAAAATCCAGTTTTTATGAGAAAATAAGAAGCAAATTAATAAGGTTGTCTCTGCAATGCACTCAGCAAACATGAATTATGAAATGCACATCCAGTGCTGCTCACGCTGCAGTGTACAGTGGCAGGAACAGATTGAGACTGATTTCCACTGTTGTAAATAAATTGGTCGGATTTGTGATACAAAATATTTTAAGACTAAATGAGAATAATTGGTGAATCGCAGACTTTGAGGCCAAGGCAGATTTCTTCAAAAAAGAGAAGGTTGTGATTATCTGGAAGTCAAAGCTTTACTGGGGAAAATGAAATTTTACTGTCTAACTGTCAAAATTCGCATGTGTGTATTGGTCCAGAGTTATGGTCTAAGAGTACAGACCATAAAAATGATGTTTTCTACTTTCACTGAGTTGAGCACAGTGCCTTTCAGTGAAAATAAGAATCACTATTGTTCTGTTCAGGTTTTTCTGGGTTACTGTAAAATCAGTTCTCAAACTCATTAATAATTCATGAGCCCCAAACAAGAAATCACAATTGTCAAGGAAGTTTGGATATGAGATCTTAATTAGCATAAAATTTCAGCAACTTTGAACTAGAATTTCTCATAAAATACTGATTCCTTTGACAAGCAATATCAAACACTCAAAAGAGTGTTTCATCAGATATCCAAATACCTCGAATTTGGTTAAAAACCTCGGCCTCTGACCTCCTTTTTCAACTCGCTTCTCGGTGTTTGGATATCTGGCCCCAGTTGTTCGAAGGGTGGATAGCGCTATCCACTGGATAAATCGCTATCCACTGGATAAGGCAATTGGTTTTGCTAGCTCTTATCCGCTGTATAGTGATTTATCCGGTGGATAACGCTATCCACCTTTTGAACAACTGGGGCCTGATGAAACACTCTTCTTCGTGTTTGATATATTACATCAAGAACAGTTTTCTATGGTGAGCACTCTTACAGACAACAGACCATGGAAGGCTATCGTCAGTTTGGTAAATGGTCACTGTCATGTGTGTGTGATTTTAAGAAACCCGTACGTTTTGGAAGGAATACTTTTAGACCTCCCCAGAGGCTATCATCATTGTATGCTTTGTTAGAGGACAGTCAAGTTTTTCCTAGATCTGTTCCTGTGAGAGTGTGAATAGTCAGTTATATTGATTCTCTATTGTAAAAGGATGAAAGGTTCTGCTAATTAAAAACAACTGATAATTATATATATATATATATATATATATATATATATATATATATATACCTGTGCATATGCCAAGATTAACTTGCCATTTTTTCT
>BLFK01000759.1:951609-953858 GCA_014634185.1 Astreopora myriophthalma | reverse complement strand
ACGGCTAATCAACGGGATCAACCTCGTCTCCAGTGTGCTATCTTCCAGTTACTTGCCTACTTACTAAACTACGTTCGTAAACGTATTCGAAGAGCCGTCAAGAAATGCGGCATTATTTTCTTACCGTCCTAAACCTTCAATTGACTTGTATGTCTTGGTAATGAATGTTCCCATGAAGGTAGATAAGGTAATAACACAGTTTCAAAAGTTTTCACGCCTATGATTGACTTTATTTAGTGCATCATTTTACCAGCGATAAAAACGACAGCCCCTCCGATGATCGGCATGCTCGTTGAATTGGAGAACACTTGGGGCGCGTTCGATTGGCCCTATTCTGGAATAGCAGTAATGGAGTTCTCAAACTCGGGATGCAGCTTATCTGCCAGTGCAGCTTTAGCATGTGAAATATCGTTCCTAAAATAGCCAGTGTACTCCCTCTACGCCAGTGGTGAAGATGGATACTCCTATATGTAGTTACGGGCTCCTGGCATGTTGTGCTACCTTTTCTACCTATCAACTTGTAATTGTAAAAATTTGTTAGCCAAAAATTATTTTCCAGGGCTAATAATGCAGGTATCAATGTTTAGACGGAGAGGGGGAGGTACGGGCAAAGGTGCGGCATTTGAACACTTCTGCTGTCCCCTCTCTGGGGAATTTGACCACAAAATGTGGCTCCATACTGCGGACATTTGAATTTGGCCGTGCAGAGGACTGGGGCAATTTGAATTTTACTGTGCGGAGTACACTATCGACCGGATAAACACAAGCAAAACCAATTGAGTTATCCAGTGGATAGTGATTTAGCCGGCGGATAGCGCTATCCATCGTTTGAACAACTGGGGCCAGGTGTGTATATTTTATCAAATTTGAACTATTTTCCAGGCCGAAGGGTCGGGAATTTGACCAAAAAATTGCAAGAAAATTCAAATGACGCACCTTTGCCCTTGCCCCCCCCCCTCTCCGTCTAAACATTGATAGGTGCATATATTGTTCTTTTCTCTTTAAGCTAATTTTCCTCACCAGCCTCGTTAGCATGTCAAAATTGACAATTTTTGCTTTTAAATTAGGCTAGTGAGGAAAATTAAAAAAAAGAGAAAAGAATAATTTATTAGCCGCCATTTATGAATTCGGTCTGTTGGTCAGAAAATTGCTACAGTGGTCGCATTTTCAGGAGACATTTTGAAAGCTTGCGGTAGAACAACTTCGGTCTTAACAGAAATGGAAGAACTTTACAAGCTTAATGTTATGTTCTGATTTGTTGTATTTCTGATTTCTCTCACGTCAATCTTAGCGTTTGGGAGTCTGCCCTCCCCAGTTGTGCAGGGAATAACAGTGCCTCCTCATTCGCTTGAGGATAAATACTGTGGCAACATGCGTGGTCTACAGGGTCACCACAACTCATGTTATCTGGATGCTACATTGTACAGCATGTTTGCCTTCTCGTGTGTGTTCGACACTCTTCTGCATCGAGAGAGAAAAGTCACTGATCTGCAAGAATATAATGAAGTGCAGTGTGTGCTGAGAGAGTCCATTGTTAATCCTTTGAGAGTGTAAGTAATAAAATAAGTTGCTCATGCCCAGCTTTGCATGCACAGTGTCTGCAAGGGCTCCTAGCACCAAATGGAATTTCAATAGTGAAGTTACAGAAATGAAATCGTTGCCACCCCATGAAATGCTAATGAGCAAATTTATGAGGAGAGTTATGCAGGATTTGAGGGGGTGGGGTGGGGGGTGGCGGTAGTAGTTGGGGCTGTCGGGTGACATCATGGGCGAAATTCAGAAATTTACCATGGGAGCCGATATGCAGAAGTCATTATGGAAGGTTCAATTCCTTGGAGACTGTAAATAACGTGACTTGCACAGCGTAAACGAAAATGTCTGACCGTTTGGCCGGGGCTTTATACGTACAGTCTGTAGCTGGACGAGTGATCAATATGTGTAACATGTTTTGTTTCTTTGTAGACATGGTTTTGTGCGAGCGGACCGTGTTCTCCAGCTAAGAGAGCTGCTAGATAAACTCAGTTCAACAGCTGGACTTGTAAACGAGGAAAAAGGTTGGTTTTCTTTGCCGGCTTGCAATTAAAAAAACTCGGCTAAATGCAAACAGCATGCCACAACGAGTGGCGATCAGTTTGCCACTGTTTCTTTTAACAGTTTACTGAATCAGTTGCGATTGCAGATGCAATAAGTGCAAGCCTTAAATTATTTGGGAAGTGAAACATTGCCATTACTATTATTGTGAATCTCGT
>BLFK01000759.1:919109-946609 GCA_014634185.1 Astreopora myriophthalma | reverse complement strand
TCACCCTCCTTAAAGTGCACCTAAAGGCAAAAATGTTTCAGTTGTCGTTATTAAGATAATTCTATAGCAAACATATTTTACCATTTTTGCATGGCAAAACAGTTTGTGACGTAAAATCAAGAATAGACCCATGCCTCTCGCAGCTCGGTCGTGGGTCCAAATGATTGCTAGTTTCGCGAACTTTACGTATCTTGTGTGCCACATAAAAGGCAAACTTTTGAGGTACAAATGGCAAAATATGTTTGCTTTGGGGTGGAGATTTATATTAAAAACGAAAAATACTTTAGTTTAGGTGCACTTTAAGCCTTGCTGTGGTTTTTAGTACAAAGATACGTTTTCTGGTCTATATGCTGGTTTAGGAGAGAAGGATGGTTACAATATCCCGGCAGTAACTCATTGCCCTGAAGCGCTGGAGTGGCTCTCAAAGGATCCCAAGGACATTGTAGCTGCCAAAGAGAGGGGAGAGGTTCCGGAGAAAGTACGACGTCTACTGGGCGACGGATATCTCTGCATGTACCAGAACCTGGGTATGACTATGTACAAATAGCTGTGTTGACTCCCTGTTTCGGTCGTGATCTTCCTTATAGATGTCACTGGGAACAACTTCGTTTCAGTTCTCGATCACGTGAACTCGGCGTGCGTCGTCCCTGGTGGTCACACATTGATCTCCTGAAATAAATTTTCAGAGACCTGAATTATAATTATTAAGTTAATATTGAACTGCGCGGAATTCTTGCAGAGTTAAACTGAAACTCTTCATTGCGCTAGTTCAGTGTGAAAAACGGGCAATACTGAAAAAGAAGATAGGTAACTTTGCAAGCAACTATCAGCATTTCTGTACCTCAGAACCGCTGAATGGGAACAGTTACTTTTGTGCGACAAAGGGAACTGTGCCTAATCTAAATGGTGGTGTAGTCTCTAATGCATGAAATAAACAATGAGCAAAAAACAACGTTTTTGTTGGCAAAATTTACGAATTTCTTTTTACTGCCATACTGTAAATAATTATAGTCATGCAAATAAAGGTTATGGTTCATATCTATCTGTTCTTCTATCTACATGTATCTGTCTGTCTGTCTGTCTCTCTCTGTATATATATATATTTATATATATATTTATATATATATTTATATATATATATTCAGGTTCAAATTAGATTTTGCCACTTGAAAATGACGGCATGTCGACATCGAAACTTTGTGTAGGAGTTCTTTCGCTGATTGTCCTACCGGTAATTGTCATCCTTATTAGATATGTCAATTTGATATGCCAGTAATCTCCTTCATGAGAGGCCCATCATTTCGCAATAGAATGGATACAACTTGAATACGCCAAAGTCGCCATTTTGCTTTAGTTCGGTGCACAAAAACAACAAAATCGCACAAGAATTTCCTTTAACGAAGCAACTTTTTTGTAATCTGTTCGACTGCATGCTGGCTGCCGGGGTGTAGGCCTCGCGTTCTCTACGTCTAAATGGACTTCTTCAAGAATTTAGATGTAGCCAATGTCTCTCTCTCAAGTGGTACGTACAGCCACAAGGGCAATTACGCATGCACATACTCAATACCTAAAAGAAAATGGAACCAGTAGCCATACTTCTGGACATTTAAGAGATCAGAACTGTACCTATTGCGTCAAGTGGACATGTGTGGCTTTGGTTGAGAGTTTGTGTTGTGCTAAAGCATGAAAAATTATTTCGTTAGCCATACACATACTACAGATACTGTGCCATGACAGCCTAAATTTTTGACCTGTGCAGCCTCAGAGGCCTGGCACAAGTTCATATGCATTAGTTTGTTTCCTTTTTTTAGTAAATTAAATGTAACTATATTTGTGTGTCCAGGTGTCGAAGATCAAAAGGCTTTTGAAGTTCACAGCTATGAAGTGGGTACTATGGTGGAGGTTCCAGTGGCAGAAGGTCTCCCCAGATATGGCGTCATTAGATGGATTGGATATCTACCACAAATGAAGGAGAAGCTGTTCGCGGGCTTGGAATTGGTAAGAAAAGCTACATGTATCTCTAAATGGAGGGCCACAGGCAAGAGCAACCAAGTTGACTTAAATTACATTGTGGAAATCTGGCAAGAAATATCGTTCTAAGTGAACCGTCACAGGTTATAGTTGTGCCATCATTCTCCATTTGGAGAGACTGATGATACAGGCTAAATAAATCATGTTGCCTCGTAGGAGGAGGAACAGTCTCTATGTTCAGATGGGACATTTAATGGAACTAGATACTTCACATGCCCTGCAGGAAGAGGTTTCTTTACTTTGCTGAGACACTGCATAGAAGACTCGCGGTTTTGTCGTAACTCGCCAATCAATGAAAACAGTCAATCTGGGAAAGGTATATTATTTTGCGGTGTTAATTCACATGTAAAACCTTGTTTCACATAACCTGAAAATAACGAACAGTCTCAACTTACATTTGCCAAAGGTTTTCTCATCATCTACATATAGTTAGCTAGGGTTTGGTTTCTGGATGTAAAATCTTATTTACATCATATTTTTAGAAGTGCTCTGTAAAATCAATTGAATCAGCATGTTCTGGAGTCCATACGTAGGAGTGTCCATATGGTATGGTCTGGGCCACCAGCACAGGAGTAGACAAGTTTATTCTCATTTTTTGAAATCCCTGCAAAAAGTGATCGCCAACGGTGAAAGGGCTCTCTTCTGTGCAAAAAAAATGTGGCATCAATAATGAGCTGTCAATTGTGGGCATGCTAAGCCATTTTATTGGATGAATTGAATGAATTTGCCTGCTTATGCTTTTTGTTAGCAATTATAACCCATCAAATATTTTCGCTTGCACGCGATCGGTCTAAATGCGTCAGGTGACCCAGCTAAAACTGGGGAATATCCGAGAATATTCCCCAAGTGATATTCCCCACTTTCCAAAACTTCAAACCGCGAAAATATTTGAAGGATAATAAACACACTAGCCTCAATTTGGCTTTAAAAATATGCTCGGATATTTGTCCTTGGACATTATCTGTTCCTCGAAGCTCACAGTTTTCCTCGAGCTTTGCCCTCGGAAAACTGTTCTCTTCTCGGAACAGATAATGTCCGGGGACAAATATCCGATCATATTTTCGCGCCAAATGGAGGCTATTGTTTATTTATCATTCCAAAAATAGCTCTGTCTACTCCAGTGTTGGCACATGAACCCAGTGGTGGAGATGGACACTCTTAGTTATGGGCTCCTTGCATGTTGTGCTACCTTTTCTACCTATCAACTTAAAATTTGTGAGCTGAAAATAATTATTTTCCAGGGTTAGGTGTTGTAAGTTGGTTTATTCGTGTCTACTGTTTTGGCAGGAGACAGTAATGTCATTGTTGAAAGCTGAGTGCATAAGTAAACAATAGAATCCCGCAGTAACCAATTAGAAGTCATAGCAATGACAAGTAATTAATGGAAACATACCGATAACTAAATTAGGGAACTTTTGCTGGCACTCAGCAGTCTTTCAACCGATGTTCATTCCTATGGTGGTTAGTGCCGTTTTCACTGGAGTTTGGTAAGTTTCAAGTTCATTTTCATGGTTTATCACAGCTTTCGATTTTGGAGTTTCAAATATGAAAATTTCACATATTTCTCACATTTTCTTATTTTATTATGAAAATAGGACATTTGACCCCAAACGTCCTCCTGCCACCTGGACTTGATACCTGTTTCATGTAGTAAGCTAACTAGTTGGTCAGTTAGTTAGGTTTTCATGTATATGTATGTATTTGTATTTTGTCTCCTCCTAATGGGTAGACTAGCATCTATGGTTCCCTTCTAGTCTTTCCCCTCTGCACTGTTATGTAATTTCATCTTTGCCTTTTTTTTTCAAATGAAATATATTCACCTATTACAGGATATAACATGAACTTGCAAGTGACCAGCTCCCAGTTGGCTTCAGAGCTCAGTTGGTAGAGCAGTGTGCAGCGCAACTGCATGGTCATGCATTCGAGTCCTGTTCAAGCCTGTCTTTTTTTTTTAAGGTTCTTCTGATCAGTGACTGCAATGATCACACTTCAATTTATTTGTTTAGTGCAAGGAAGGCAGTTCTTTTGTGGAAAGCTAATGGAACAACAACAGTGCATCTCATTGTTATTAGACTGTAAGGTTGGTTTAGGAACAAAAAGCCCTGTAAAGGGAAATGGAAAAGCCTGCTAAGGAAAGATAATGGCCTCTTTGGAGGATATCTGAGGGTCATTTGGGGAATGTGAAGCCTTGTTTGACGATATTTGAGCTCCGTTGGGGAGATACCAAGCCTGCAGTTTGTGGGATTAATGAAGCAGATGACCTGCAGATGAAGCCATTGAGGCCACATCGGTTCTTGACCAAGTAAATGACAAAGCTGTGCAAAGTCAAAACCAAAACCGTAATCTAGCAACAGTCAGCTTAAACAACTGTGATGGTTGTCATTTCATTCTCTGAAAGTTTCAATTGTCAGGCCTGTAAAATTGAAAATAAAGCCTACTGTGGATAATTTGTAAATTGCTTGCCAACCATGCTCAGTTATTTTCTTTGTTTATGTTGACTTATACACTTCCACAAGCTTCTTTTGCAACATGCACTGTACATCCATGGTCATGCAACCAGAAACTTTTCAATTTCCCCACTCAGACTATCTGACATAACTTTTAGTGGAAAGGGCTGATATCAACTCTAAATATTGTATTTCACTTGAGTCTGACATATTCAACTAAAGCCCAGCAATCTGACCAGAATAACCCAAACCTTTCTTGTTTTGTTAATGTTTTGTTACCATAATAGTGTAGTAGTTATTTTTGTATCCTAGCATTAATCAGGCTTCTGTACTTCAGTAAAACTTTTAGAATAGGAGGATAGTAAGAGGGCTTTTTAGGAGAAAGCAACTGAGCTTCAGAAAAGAATATCAGTTATGAAGGAGAAGTTGAATGACTCAGGGACAACAGGAAACATACCAAAAGAGGAAAAAAGAATCAAGCTCTGCTAATGGATGAATGCAAAAAGATCTCTTCCTCTGAATTGGTTAACAAGATGGAAAAGAAAAAGTCACAGTTATGGAAATTGAAGGCACGTTACATCAGGTGTAAAAAGCAAGGTGAAGGGAGATCACTGAACCCTCAGTTCAAACAAGATGCAGGATAAGTTTATGCAGAGTTTGGTGCATTGTGCAGTGGGCAAGAGGAGCGTCCTACCAAAACTCTGTCTACCAGTGCTGGTACTGAAGGCAATGGCAGTGATATGTTTGAGAACATTGAGGAGGCATGTAGCTTCTGGGAGGACTTATGGGAGATGAGTGGCACTGGTAACAAAGATGCAAAATGGCTGTGGGCAGTTAAGGAAGCAATTGCTAGGAGGGTGCTAATGCCCTCAGATAAGTCATGGCAGTTGGCTGTAAAGGTTCTGCCGAAGAAAAGAAATTGGAGTGCCCCAGGACCTGATAGGCTTGTCAACTTTTGGTGGAAATGTGCACGTGCTCTCCATGAGGGGGTCACACAGGCTTTTCTGTCCATCTCTGAAAGTGATGGGGAGTATCCGAGATGGTTCGGGGAAGATAGAATGAGGCTCATCCCGATACCTGTTGAGTTCTTGAGTGAGAATCAGGGGCCTATAACATGCTTAAATAACATCTACAGTATAAGTGGTTTACATCCTGCTTCCAGGGTCCCATAGACAGTCATCTAAGTGGGTTTGACTTTATGGAGAGTGAGCAAGGAGGGGCCAAAGAAGGATGCAACGGTACAACAGACAATCTGATAATCGATAGAATGGTAACCATGGATTGCCACAGGGGAAAGCAAAACCTTAGTATGGCTTGCGTTGATGTCAAAAATGCTTGTGATTCCTTGGACCACAAATGGCTGTTTGAGATGATGGAGCTGCATCACTTCTCCCACTGGCTATGTAAGGTGATACGACATCTAGTCACGAGTTGGAGCACCAAGATTGTAGTTGTCACAAAGCGTGGAACTGAGGTCTCCCACCCTTTTGAATTCAATTGAAGGGGTGCATGGAATAAGGCTCTAAGTGACTTTTGATGTGAGGACAAATTCTCGTTTTCTTATACAAGTGAATACAAAAACAATTTGGAAGGAGAATCTAACAATTTATCAGAAGTCAATTAGGGCTTTTTTCCAGGCACCCCTTCAATTGACCTCACCTCTCTACGCTGTGCTTAAACCCAGTCGCTTGGTTACTGAATGGATTGGAGGGGTATAGGTTATCCAAACCAATAAGTACAAAGGTAACCCACCTATTGTATGTTGACGATCTCAAGGTGTATGCCTCTTGTGAAACCAAGTTAAACACAGTCTTGAGACCTAGCAGCACTGCGATGCAAGATGTGGGGTTAAACTGGAACCCCAAGAAATGCAATGTTATATATATCAGAAGAGGGTCCCAAGAGTATGGCACAGCAGGTCTCAAGCTGGATCAGACAGTGGTTGTTCAAAGTGTTGAGCCGGGGTCTACCCATAACTTTCTAGGAGTATGTGAAACAGTGGTACAGGATGACAAGTTGGCCCTTGAGCACGCTTGAGGTCTACCGGCAAAGGCTGTCAGTATCGGTCCAGTTCTCTTTCTGATGTCAACCAGTTTGCTCTTTCTGTGCTTACTTATTTGATGTGGACCAAGCGTTGGCCCATTACCTTAGCTGTGAGTGAGTGACACAGGTGAGAAAGATCCTTTGCAAGAATGGAGGGAAACACCCACTCAGCTCCATGGCTGTAAAGTACCTACCGAGAGACAAGGGAGGGCGTGGTTTGTGATCAGTCAATCAGGAGTATAAGCTTATAAAAATTAAGGCAGCCATTAAGCTGTATCAGAACTCAGACCCTGCTATAAGAACTGTTCAGATGTTTGAAGAGAGGTCATCCAAGAAAAGGCATTCATCGCTGGTTACTGTAGCACATAAGTATGCAGCGGAGCTGGGGACAAGTCTAATCTTGAAGTATCCTGTTCCATCATGTTACTTGCACCAGGACCCAGAGGTAGTGATCAAAGGAACAAAGGTAAAGGAGCACATGAAGAACTCAATAACAGATAAGTTTCAAGAGAACATCAGAGCAGAAAAGTGGCACGGGCACCTGCTATCTTTGTGATGGCAAACAAAGAGCTTTGTGGAGACAGATGCTTTGCTTGGCTGAGAGAGTGGACATATGCACCTACCCACATAATTGCTGGTGTGATGGAGCTCTATGAGCAGCTCACGCTGACCAGTGATTATACTTCATACAAAACACCCAAGGGGATGTAACATGTAGGATGTGTGGAAAAGCTGCAGAAACCCTCCCACATGTTCTATTGGTGTCGTACACCCTAGCTCAATCAAAGTATTTGGAGCAACACAGTGCTACACTGAAGGTATTGTTTTTTTGAGATGTGTAAAGATCTGAAGCTGGTGGACTCTGTTCCCCCCCCCCTCCCCCCAAATGGTATTCACCTATATCACCTAAACCAGTGTAATTGAGTCATGTGGACAGGCCCACTAGGATGTACCAGTGTACTCTGAACATCCCTGCGTCAAGGCCAACAGGGTGGATGCACGGTTTGTGGACCATAAAGGAAAGCAAGTTTGGGCAGTAGAGATGAGTTTTCCATGGGTGGAGGTTCGTGGAAAGAAGTGTGAGGATAAGACAGCTGAGTATGCCCCGTTAGGATTGACTGATTGATTGATTGATTGATTCAATTTTATTTGAATACGGTAATTTCATAAGTTACATAACCTCTTTATGTGAAAGCCATATAGAAACAGAAGTAAATACTGTACAACTACACTAGAAATATGTACAAATAATAAAGTAGTAAAATATAGATGGGAGTTGAAGAGACAATACCCAGGCTGTGAAATCGAGCGATGTACTATGGTCGTCGATGTGTTAGGAGGGTGGTCAAAGGAACTCAAGCTAACTTTAAAAAAGCCCATCTGTGCTAGGGCAAAGAATGTTTTGCAAAGAATGCAGGAAATTACAATCTCGAGCTGTCTCAAAATAGCCTGCATTTTTAAGGCAACGGTAGTATATGTGCAGGAACTCAGAAATGACGTTTTAGACTCGTGTATTCAGTAGCAACTTGGTAGTGACATTGTAGACACTCTTTTAATTTGTTTTTATTTGGTAATTGTGGTAGGCCTTCCTGTTTTTATAAATTCAATTTGTATTTTTTGTGCTATTAAGGGATTAAAGCTTTTGTATTTTATAGCCCCTTTAAGACTACATAGGCCACGCCATGCACCCTACATGTATGTATATAATGTTTAGCATTCTTACGTTTTACATTTTATAATAATAACGATTTTATTAACAGTGTTTGCACCTTGTGGCCCTTTGTCTGTTTAATGTCTAGCTAAAATTAAGTAGTTGCAATTTAACCAAATACAAGAAAACTAAGTCATGTGAAGTATATATGAAATATTTCATATGTGAACTGCGGTTGTAGATGAAAGTGAAGAATGATCATCGCAGTTAATTTTCCAATTTAAGCAATTGGAAAGGAGAAGCCTGAAAAAATCAGGGCTTCAACGGGATTCGAACCCGTGACCTCCGCGATACCGGTGCGATGCTCTACCAATTGAGCTATGAAGCCACACATTGGGAGCGAGGTCAATTTAGTGAGTTCATATCTCCCGTGAGGAGTGAAATGAAGTATATATGAAATATATACTAAGTTAATGAATAACAAGATATAACTTCCAAAGCCTAACTACCGATGATTAATCTTTACAGTGGTAAGTGGCAAAAATTATATCGAAAGAAAAGAAAAGAAATTACTGTCTGCACCAGGCTCCGTCTTCTAGCAATTTCTCTGTCTCCTTAGAAAATAAACTTAGGTCAGTGCAGTTTCTTAAGAAAGAGGTAGGCTATTATTCTACCTTTTCAACTTATCTCCAATATGAAATTTAGAAGAGTTGACATCATGCATGTGGTTTCTCTGAGCATCTCAGTTATTTTGCAAACATGGTTGATGATGAACCCAGGGTAACTCCAAGTACAACTACTTTATACATACTAGCAGTAGACACATGCACCCACTGGGCACCTATTTTATAAAATGTATTGACGTTATAACCATTTTGCGTGCACATCTTGTGAGTGAGATTCTCACATGTTAGGCATTGTATAGAAATCTTATGTTATCTATAATTTATTGCAATTCTTTGTGTACCAATTCTTATCTTTATGCATGCCTTGGATAAATTATGAAGTCTCAAATAATACTTCCCTCTGCTGTTGGTCTATGGTACAATTTACTGTTCAATAACACAAGTCTAGTCTTGTATCTGTTGTAGTTTTAAATAAATCTCAGGTAAAAATTATTTTAGCCTACATAGGTAGTTTGATTTGCAATTCCTTTGTATTTCATGTTTGAAGTCTTCCCATATGGTCAGTACTGTTTATACAATATGTGGAAATGCCAAATTGTGACCATAATAACCATAAATGACAACAATCTGGAAGTATTAATTTCCAGAGGTTTTACCTCACTTTGCATCCTTGGACATTGGTTGTTGCAAAAGCTTAACTTAATTCCAGTCATTTCTTTGCAGATGCGTTTTCAGATGTACAGAACTTGAAAGATGAAAACAAAAGATTAAAACATGAACAGGTTCAGTGGGAGAAAGAAAGAAGAGATTTGTTAACACAGCAGGAGTATCTTGGGGGAGAACTGGAAAAGGTCCAACAAGCTAAGGAGGAAATTACACAACAAATGACCAATTTGCAAACAGAGGTAAGAGCTAAGGAAGACCATGTGCGAGAACTAGAAACAACTCTGTGCACAGCTCAACAAGCATTGGAGGAGTGTCGGCAGAAAGAAGCTTGTGATTGGATCATTCATCGGAATGAGGTCCATATGAGCAATAAATGTTTAGGGGTGGGAGGCTGGGGAACAGTTATCCTTGGTAGTTTCAGAGGCTGCAAAGTTGCTGTGAAACAAATCCACGAGCTCATTCTGTCACCTCACAACAGGCGTTTGTTTGAGAGAGAAATGAACATAGCTTCAAGATGCCGCCATCCTTGCTTGTTACAGTTCATTGGAGCAACAAATGATGGACAAAGTCCTTTGTTTGTCACTGAGCTCATGGAAACAAGTTTGCGAGCTTTGCTGGAGCAGCGTCGATTGGCTGACACAGAAGTTTCTGTCATTTCTCTGGATGTGGCTTTAGCACTCAATTACTTGCACAAGAATTATCCTCCCATCATTCACCGCGACATCAGTAGTGCTAATGTGTTGCTATGGAAACAGGGTGATCAGTGGAGGGCCAAAGTGTCAGATTACGGCACTGCTAACTTCATGCAACAGACCATGACAGTGGCTCCAGGAGCAATGATTTATAGTGCCCCTGAAGCACTTACATCAAATCAGACTGACAAGGTTAGTTGACCTCCTTGGCTTATTCATGCTAGGTGGGGTTTGTGAATGTCTTTCCTTTTCCACAAGTCTGTTGAACCAAACCCACTACTGATCTCCTTCAGATATATGCGTTATCACTTTACTTCAGGAGTTCTTCAACCTTCTATCCCGTACCACTGTTTAAGTAAGTCAGTTTCTAGGTAAGAACTGAACTGAACCGAAACTTGATTTAGACTCGGAATTCCATCAACAGACAAACTGGTTTTCATGAAAGCCGATTAAAGTTCAAAAATGTAAATCTAATGAAAGAGAGAGATGGATAGTTTGAGAAGGAACCAATTCATACGAACCTGCTTGATCTTGCTTGGCTAAACAGGTTCTTATATTTTTGGGTATTAAAATGGCAAATTTCTGGCAGCAGGTTTTTAAACCACCAGGTTCTTACACCTAGGTTTTTTAACGTATTCCTTTGTGAAAAACCTTGAAATTGAAGAATTTTCTCTTTCTCGTCAGGGTTGTTAAAGAATAGACATTGTTACTGATAGAAATCACTAAAATAAGGGTATGTGATAAGTTATTTGTTTGCTGTTTTTATTTTCACAAGATTGATGTTTATAGTTTTGGTGTCCTTCTCTGTGAGATGTGCATCGGTGAACTGCCAGATCCCAAACAACGAGAGGAACAAGTTGCCTTGGTAACAAGTCACATGTTTCGGACTGTCATACGGCGCTGCCTTCAATCAGATCCTTTTGCAAGACCAAACATGGATGAGATGGTTTATTTTTTTAACTCAGACAAACACTTGTTTGAAAGTCCCCGTTAGTCGTTGCTTAAGGAGGCTCTAAAATAATCCTACACATACAAAACACTATGATCCTAACTGATATAAACAATGAAATTATTGGTCATCCTAAAGGCCCTACATACAATTCAAAGAGGAGGTGGCTGGATTTGCACGCAGATGTCCCGGGTACAAATCGAGCTCTGCCCACCAAATGGCTTTGTCTTGGTTGGTCCCGAATTCAACTCCATCACGCCTTGTACATAGCCGACTGCTTGCCTCCTTCCTAGCCTGCATACGGGCTCTTCATGATCATTTGGGCAATTCGGCTCGATTCTGCTTTCGAATGGCGCGCGGTCAAAAGCTTAGGGATTGGGGCGATTCCTTCGCTCGCCCCAATCCCTTAGATTTTTAACCCCGCGGCACTCGAAAGAAGAGTCGAACCGAAAAAAAAAGAACCTCTCTGAATTGCCCAAACGAAGAGCCTGTTTACAGGCTACCTCCTTCCAGTTGGGATTTTTAACATTGTTCACTTTATTTGAATTGTTACTTTCTATACACGGCCCCACAAGCTTGAAGCTTTAAATACAACTGTGTATACATAAAGGTTCTTTACTTCTTACTTTTAGTTACAACACATAAATCATAATCGCCTAATTGCACCGTGTTTTTGCTGTGCTACGTGTCGTAGATAATGGAATTTAAGCTGCGAGCAATTTGTATATGGAATTGATATTTGTACCACATTGTACTCTGCCACGTGGGAATTAACTTGCAGTGAGCTTGTCCCAACGATAACTGTTTTATTTGAAGTGTAGATACATATTAATGGCATTACTATTCACCAAACGGGTTTTTGGTGAGTGCGCTGGCAAGCCACACATGCCATGCTTGCGTAATGCTTGTGTGAGGGGATGAATCAAAAGTACTATAAAAATTCATGATGGGAGATCATAATACTGCGTGAAGTCACGTGATCCGGAAATAAAAGGTGCCAATTGATGATGAATTTATCTCAGAAATGCCCTTAGCTTTCAACTTGAACTAACATTTGACAAAGGTTAGTTAAAAACTGTAGTGTGGATTTTTTAAAAGTCGTTGAGAGGCCTTTTTCATTGTATTTCGATGTCTACAAGACAGATTTTATTCTAATTTTGCACTGGAGGTGAAGAATATTTCAAACTTTGGAAGACACTTATAAATAATGTAAGTTACAAAATTAGTTTAAAAATCTTTTTTCCAAAAAAGTAACCATTGAGTGATATGTCTTTGGAGGGTTATAGTTACCATGGCAACACGTTGACGTAAATGGTCATGAAGAAAACTTAAAAGCCCTGTCTAAAGATTAGCTATAATTTGCTTTGGTGACTGCAGCCTTAAAATTTTAATGTTGGATTGCTCTGACATGTATATAAGCTGTAAGGAACCATTTTGAGCCTCCTTAAGCCGATTCTTTTCATTCCTTGGAGGGAAGAGAAATCCCTTACCAACACGGTGGATGGTTAATAGACATGAAGTACTTCTCAAGGGCACAAGGATGGAATTATTAACTGTTTCTGTCGCCATTTTGGCACAGCAAATGCATGAGATGTTGACAGAGTTTGAACCGCTGCAACTTGGGGTCATGCAATTTTCTATTTTTTTTTTCTCGTCTGTAATTAAGCTTAGTTTGTTTCGTTTCTCTATCATAATGATTCGTTAGAATTTAAGTGTCAATTCCCGCTAGAGCCACGCTCCTTGAAGAGGGAGTCAGGGTCGAGGCCGAGTTGTGACGTCACTTCAGGAACTGATCGACTTGTTCGGCAAGCCAAGCGTTGAAGGTCACATGTCCATTACTTTGCAGCTCTTTCGTTTGTTCCCTCTCTCCCTCTAGAATGCAGTGCATAACTTCTTCCGGTGAAAACATTTCAGACCCAACGTGACGTCACAACTCGCCTTGTACCAAGACCCCTCCTGGGCCGCAGGTACTCCGTCATCTCCGGAGGGCGTGCTTCAAGTGAGGAGTTCAAACCGCAATTTTAGGGCAAAATCACGGTGGAATGGCCAAAAAAAAGTTGTTTCCACAACTTTGTACCTTTGTGTAGAATCAAAAACCGGGAAAAACCCTGTAGAGTGCATGCACAGGGACTTGAGGTATTGAACTGTTGATTTACTATTGTATTGTAATTGTAGGAATGTAAGGTACCGTGTTTACGCAACAAGTATGTACACTAAGTGCAGTGCTAATGGTAGAGCACCGGACCCCCGTGCGGGAGGTCGCGGGTTCAACCCCACGCCGGACCAACACTAAGGGTGCTTTTTGATTGGGAAATCCGGATTTAGATCTTAAAATCCGGATTGTCGGATTTCCAATCGAACATAAAATCGGAAAACGGATTTCGCGACGGATTTTGTTAAGTGAAATCCATGTCGGGGAAGGATTTCAATTGATGAAATCTGCGGCGAAATCGGTTTTCGAATTTTGTGTTAGATTGGAAAACCGAAAGATGGGGATTTTAAAATCTAAAATTGAAAGCACCTTAAGGGTCCTTAAAATAACTGAGGAAAAAGTGCTGCCTTTGTAACGACATCTGCAAATGGTTAGACTTTCTAGTCTTGTCGGATAAGGACGATAAACCGTCAGTCCCGTCTCACTACCCTTGTTCATGATGACTTTGTGGGACGTTAAAGAAAGAGGGGAGGGACGTAGTTCCGGGTGTTGTGGTCTGTCCTTTGGGTTGGCCCTTTACATAGGGATAACATCATAGCGCCTTTCCTCCTTTGGACAGAATTGTCCAAGAAATTGCTATGCTAAATTAATTCAGGATTATGCATGTTGAATATAAGTATCGTGGTGTGAAAAGGATGGGCTGGCTTTTCGAAAAGAAGGAGAACAAGGAGGGAGAGAGTTTTGAGAAGAGGCGATGACTAATAGTCATTGGCAGGAGCTAGCCGTTGAACCAAGACAGAAGAGAGATTATTGCTGGAAAAGGTAGAAGGAAGGAAAGCTAAGAGCCAGCGTTAACGATTGTTGGTGAAGCAAAGAGGAGACAAGAGGAAGTGCCGTAGTTGAAGAAGAAGGTGATGTAGAAGAGTTTGTGTTATAGATTGATTTTTTTGTAGGATTCAGCCTGTTGGTTTACTTGAGGGCCTTCGGAGTTTCAAGGAATACGAAGGAACTCAACTGATTATTAATTGTAGATTAGATATTCAAAGTTGTTGTAAATATTGAATGCGTGTTAATTGACAGTTTTAAGTGTCAATACACCGTATTCATAAATGGCGGACATTAAATTATTACTGACTTTGTCTTTATGAAAATTAGCCTACCAAACCTCGTTAGCGTGTGCAGAATTGAAAAGAATTTTTGCTCCGAAATGAGGCTTGGAGGCATAATTTACATGAACACAGAAGAATAATTAACTGGGTGCTATTTTTGAATACGGCATATCACTTATAATTGTCAATTGCCAGTTACAAGTGTCAATTGCCAATTATAGATGTCAATTGCCGGTTAGTGTCGTTGATAGTTACAAGTGTCAAATTGCTAGTTGTTACTGTCACTGGACAGTTATTAAGTGTCAATAAAATATATTTTAGGTACTTTGGATGACCCTTATAGGCCATAAGTTCCGTAGTTAAGTGTTGGTCGTTGAATACTGGAAGTCTTAAATTGCTTTTAGTTAGTTATTTTAGAAATCCCATTATTTTTTGGCGGTAACTTTTAGATTTTAAGCGACATATATTAGACGTACATTTCGAAGAGGACAGACGGCAATCGATTGTCGCTTATGAAAATATCAGAATGCAGTAACTGTTCATCAAGCCTCGGTTGTTCAAAAGGTGGATAACGCTATCCACAGGATAAATCATTATCCAGCAGATAGAGACTAGCAAAACCAATTGAGTTATCCAGGGGATAGTGATTTATCCAGTGGATAGCGCTTTTGACCCGTTGAACGACTGAGGCAAGTAGGATAAGTATTTACTTCATTAAAACACTAGTTTGTCCTCGTTCATAGTGGTTAGTTGCGGGATTGTAGGAATGCTCATGCTTCAAAATAAGAGTCAAATTGATTTCAACGACTTTCTCGGGGTAATAAGTCAGCAATATTGGAAATTATTATCTTAATTATTTTAATCTGGTCATACATAAGTAGTTAACTTTGTAATTTGATTAACTTCGTGATGTTTTAGACTATATGCTTAGGCTAATATCACGAATATTACTGGAATTCGTATTAACAATGACTTAGTAATACATAGACAAGTAAAAATAAGCGATATAATTTCCCTACGTTTCGGCGACTTCATGACACCATTATCAAGGGTAGAAATGAGACTGAAATTAACGATGCGAGTTCAAGAGTTGCAACTGATTTACGTAGTAGAGGTGGCTACACAAATCCTTTAGCACGGATAGAATCCGTTTACACGTTCAAACTCGGTGTTAATTGTTTGATGTAAAGCATCTCGTTGACAAGACAATCGAATTTGTTCATGCATTTCTTGAGAAACTTTGAAACAACTAAGGAGGTCCTCAGGGACAGCACCCGCGTGGTCATTGTCATAGTGCTTGCGTACTGAAGATGACGTGCTTTTGTGGCCATCCACGCGGGCATATAGATGCCCGCGCGTATAGCCAACATAGCTCCCTGTATCACACAGGTTACATTTAAACTGGTACACTACGCACTGTTGATTAACCAACTGCGGTTTGGTCTCACAATCTTTAAGTTCTTGGTCAATTTTCCGATTGACAAATACGGGCTGGATTGTGGTTTGAAGCTTAATGCTAAGGTCTTTCAATTGCGTCTTAACAATGTTAGCGGAGTCTTGGTCCTTGAAAGGTATGACTACTCGAGTCACATCATTTCCCGCCAATCTTCCCGAATCCTGCAATGGCTGCTGGTCAGTAACACTCGAGTGGATAAGCTTGACCACATCAGAGTCTCGAGAATGAGAACGTGACCATTTTCTTCCGATTTCACTTCCGACTTTCCTACCTTCGGAGTCGCAAGCAGAAGCATCAATCGACATCAATTGCTTACGATTCCAATATTTCTGCTGTACTCAACATTTAGCCACATGAAGGCCATGCCCTTTCAAATTGGCAACCGGGGGGGGGGGTACTAAAAACAATTTAATACGGGGAAGGCTCCGCCCCGAGGTCCGACCTCTTACCCTTTTATATACCATTTTTGGCAGAAAAGATACCCCTTTCGTATACCTTCCATTGGAAAATAGTACCCCTTTCACAAACCTACTTAAGAACACTGCATCCCATGCTGCGTTCAGTAAATTAAAACAGTACAGTCATAAGGTATGTGTGTTCGAAATATTTTTATGAAGAGAACTTTTAAATACCTAAATTACAGATTTCCCTACCCTTTCATATACTTCGACTCGTGAAATCCCTACCCTTTCATATACCTGAAGGCCGTTATAGGGAGTACCCCCCCCCGGGATTGGCAAGTGAAACGCTGAAAAGAAACTCTTTAAAACAGAGCTCATTTTTTTGGCCAGCGTTTCGTTGTCACTTCGGTCTAAATATGTTAAAATTGTAAATGGTTTGAGCCCAGAAGTCATATCGTAACTGGTACGATCATTCAGACGAGTGAAGTGCGGAGGACTGTTGTTGATGACGTCGGTCGACTAAATATTATGACACATGGCACTAAAAAGTATTATGCACAATGAAACTAACTTCAAAGATCATTTAACTTTTTATTCCCGCTGAAAGGACCGTTCCAATTCTGAGCTGTGCTCCTTTCCGTTTCTACGCACACGGTTCCCGCATCGAAACTGAAACTAATTTCCACAAAAATAGTTCTTGTTTTAAAAGATGAAATGCCCGGGGAATAAAGTTGACGGAAATTGTTGATTACTATTCAAACTCAGCTCTTTATAGTAGTGCCATTTTAACCTTCAAGAGAATAAGAAGTACTTTCCACCAATAAAAGCCAACTTCGTAACGTCTGTGGGTAAAACCCCCTTCAAGGACCGAGAGAACAATAAACAATAGGATTCCTCGTATTTAGTTACAGTCGTTGGTTATAAAAAACGGCAGCAATTCCGTCGTTACATGCCTGTGTTACGAAATAGTAGTCATTTCCTGGAGAGCACATCATGACCGTCATGGTTTTTGCTCGGACGCACTCGATCGCACGCGCTTTGCTTGCACCTTCGTGTGGAGCTATAAATAGTAACAGCCATTACATCACCAGCCTGCTTTTCCCAGAATATACACATGGAAACGAGACGAAAGGTAAATTCCCCGAGAGAACGTAATGGAGGCGCAAAGCTGTCGAGAATTATCTTGCGTTTGCCATGCACAATAACAGGTTTTGCTTCACGGACGATGAAATAGATATCATTTTGTCTTGAGTGCAGTATGGAAGAACCTCGGAAGAAATATATTCTTGTTCAAGATCGTGTTGGACAAATACTGGAAAGAAACATGCTGGCACTCGGCCTTGCGACTAAATCGACACCAACACAGGTATTAAAAGGCGAGTTATTGGAAGCACTTCCCGAAAACGAACAACCTGGAGACTCCACCAGAATAGCTCTCGGTGGAATTGATAGGAAATTGCGTCTGGAATGTAGAACGGAGGATGTTACGCGACTTACGACAGAGGAGGCCGACTTGCTTTTAGCTATTTCCTCAGTAGGATTGAGATATCAAACATATTTCGACAGAAAAAGTCTGGATTTTGGTAAACAGCTTGGAACCGGAAGCAAGGTTTTCGTTTCACTTAAAGGTTTTTCCAAGAATTTACCTGGTGTCGTGTGGTACAAAGGCGAGTTACCCAACACCACTGGCACTATGTTTGGAGTTGAATTACATGTAAGTCCAAGTTTAAGTCTTAAAAGGGTCTTCGCCTACCAGTTAAAGCCTGACCAGTTGTGAGACACACACAACCAATATGCACCATGTAGAGAACTGGGCTAAAACAGTATAGTGCCTATTTCATATGTCACTTGTCACTTGTCAGGACAACTGATGTAAAACAAAAATCTGGCTCATCCCGCATTTGAGAACCTGTGAAATGCACAAGAAAACGAAGAAGAAACTTGTTGTGTTCTTACACCGAGGAAAACACCCCAGAATCCTTATAAATGGTGCTAGAAGTGTCAAAATCAAGTTCAGTGCTCCAAACTCAACTTATTTCAAAGTCGCCTTGTGGCGACCTAAACAGAAAAAGTGGTTGCCAGCTGGCATGAAGTAGTCAGCATTAGATAACACAGGGGTGAAGTAGTTTTCTGCACTCACAATGATGATAATCCACACAAAACCCCTAACCCTAACCCTAACTGCTGGTCACTGAATCTACCTCAGCTGATGTTATTTAATGCTAACTGCATGAAGTATTGGTTGCCAAATTAAAAAAGACACTTTTTGTAATATTACATGAGAGGTAATACTGCTGACCATACTGGTTTACTGCACGTCTTTGAAAATAATGTCTGTCCAGCCTTGCTGGTGAATGCAGCATTTCATGGCAAACAACCAGGGTAAAAGTGGCAAATTACCCAGAAGCAGGAGCATAATGAATATTTTGTGCAAATGTTTATCTCACTTTAACTTTGTAAAGGTCATAAAAACATCACGGCTGAGCAAGTGACCGAAAAACACAGGTCGTCAAACTGGCGATTTTCACTGCAATCTTAGCCATCAACTTTTTTTCTACTTGCCATGGTGACCACAAGGTTCACAGCAGCTTGGAACGCTGAAGTTGTCATGAGAAAACCAGAAGCAAATTATTAAGGTTGTCTCTGCACATCCAGTGCCACTCAGGCATAATAAGGTGTAGCAGGCACAGATTCAGACTGATTTCCACTGTTGTAAAGAATTTGGTCAGATTCGTGATACAAAATATTTTAAGAATAAATGAGAATAATTGGTGATTTGCAGACTTTGAGGCCAAGGAAGATTTTTTCAAAAAAGAGAAGGTTGTGATTATCTGGAACTGAAAGCTTTGTTAGGGAAAATGAAATTTTACTGTCTAACTGTCAAACTTCTTGCACGTGTATTAGTCCAGAGTTATGGTCCAAGAGTACAGACCATAAAAATGAGGTTTTCTGCTTTCACTGAGTTGAGTGCACTGTCCTTCAATGAAAATAAGGAGCAATTCTGTTCGGATTTTTCTGGGTTATTGTAAAATCAGATCAAGAACAGTTTTCTATGGTGAGCACTCTTACAGACAACAGACCATGGGAAGCTCTTGTCAGTTTCGTAAATGGTCACTGTCCTGAGTGTGTGATTTTAAGAAACCCCTATGTTTTGGAAGGAATACTTTTAGACCTCCCCAGAAGCTATCATCGTTGCATACTTTGTTAGAGGACAGTCAAGTTTTTCCTAGATCTGTTCCTGTGAGAGTATGAATAGTCAGTTATATTGATTCACTATCATAAAAGGAGCATGTGATCAGAAGTTCTGCTAAAACAACTGATGATTATATATGTATATACCTACCTACCTACCTGTATATATGCCAAGATTAACTCACCATTTTTTCTGGTTAAAAAATGCCTAATTGCAAAAATAACGGTTTTTTCACACATGCATCATAAAAGTCACTTGGTCACAAAGCCTTGCTTGTTCCTCTTTTGAAAACAAACTCATTTGTTAATACGGTACATCTACAATTTTCATGATCAAATGAGTATTTAAATATCAAATGAGTATTTTATGCTTTTGTCCTTTCAGAAAAATCCAGGCTGTGGAACATCAGATGGAACATTCCGAAACAGGCAATATTTCAGGTGTGCTCCAGACTCTGGTGTTTTTGTGGGACTGGATAAACTTGCACCAATGGAAGATTCAGACTTAAAATCTTCTCCCAAGTCACCAAAGAGAGATGAACATCTTAACTTAACATCACGACTAAAGGATACAGTAATTCCATCTTTCTTGAAAGGAAAAAATGACCGTAAGTCCCCTCGGGAAAGAAGTATTGTTGCACTTGAAATTTATCAAAGAATTGTGACATTCATTGGAAACATTCCCACCAGGGGAACTGTACGTTACATTGGTGATGAAAGAGAACCAAGTGGACACGTACGCACTGTTGTAGGGATTGAGCTGGTGGGTAATTCTTAATCATTTTATACTGTAAATTTTTTATTTGCAGTGTTGACATCATTTTTCTAGAGGGAGTTGGGCTGGATTAGTTTGGCTAAAAGTAATTTACATTTTACAAGGTGTGAACTGAAATTGCAAGAAAGCATCGCATTGACTTACAGAAAACATTTCGAATCATATGCTACTGAAGTGGTGTTTACAAAAGAGGTGCAAGTATTATTCGTGGAATAATGTGTTCCTGTGAGATTTGAATGAACCTAAAAACTTGTAATATCTTAAATCATTACTATACATCATTGTTCAACATTATGGGAATAAATGTAAGACAGTGGAAAATAAAAAGTAAACTGCTTGGAAAATGAAAGACAATACAATTTCTCACTACAATTTGCATTCAACCGTGAAGCATGAATGTTTTTATGCAGATGTTTACTTCTTAAACATTAACAGTTTTACATGTCACTTTTGATAAATGGAATGTTTGCGGGTAGGTCGAAAATGAACCACATTTTTTGCACCATCCGATCATCTTTTGTTCATGTGCTATCAGAGTTTTTAAGTTTCTTGTGGGATTGAGCGAAACTCTCAAAATGGAGCCAGACATTTTATTTATCAAAAGTGACACATAAGCTGGCATTAACGTTTGAAAAGTAAAAGGGGGCATAAACATGTTCACGCTTCATGGTTGAACACAAATGGTTGTACATAGCAAGTTGGAAGTGTTTAACTGTTTACAACATTTGCACATTTTTTGTTTAGGATAAAAGGAGAGGGAATGGAACTGGCAAACTAAATGGAAAACAGCTTTTTGTCTGTAGGAGAGATTATGCCTTATTTGTTGATTTAGAAACTGTCATTTTGGAGAAAGATTTTGATGACAACCTTGAGGGTGCTTCGATGGAGACAACATTACACATACAGGGTGAAGGACATACAAAAGGAAAAGCACAAGAAGAAAGCCAGAAAGAGGAAATGTTAGCAAAATCAATGGGATATGGTCGTACAAAAAACCTGGGTAATAGCCATTATCATGTTGTGTTCTTGTTGTGGTTCTACAAAATGCTTTTTTTTTTTTTAATTTGTAAGAATGGTGTGGAGGTTGATCATATGGGAAAATTTGTGAGAAGTGGCTCATTTGCTTCTTTCTATGATGGAGTGAAGATCTCTTTAGGAATGGTAGTCATAGAATGGGAATTAGACTCTCAGCTGCCCTTAAATGAAGTTGTTTTCTAAGGTTAGGCTACGAGGATGGCAGATCGAGGATGACAGATAACTGTACATGTGTTCTGCACTGGGCGAGGGATGCATGAAAGGGTTTTAAGCTGAACATACATGCACAAGCCACACATCCATACTTACATGTACAAATATACGCTGCTCGCATCAGCTGATGAATCAAAGGTAGTGTAAAAATTCAGGACTGGAAATCTTGATGCCTTGCAAAATCACACCAACCAAAAATAAAAGGCGCGTGTTGATGATGAAATTCCCTCAGTGATCTACTGTATGTTCAATTTTTTTTATGATTAACATTCAACTTTACTTTACATTTAACAAATTTAGAAAAAACTGTTCCATGGATTTTTTTAAATCATTAAGTGATGTTTTTGGTTTCATCTTGGTTTCTGCACTACAGATGTACCAAATTTTTTGAAAGTAAATTTTGACACGGGAAGTGAAAAATATCGCTAACTTTTGAAAACACAAAAAATGTAGGTCACCAACTTCAATTTGAAAGATTTGCCTAAAAAAGTGACTATTCAAGGGTATGGCTTTGGAGGGTTATAGTTACCATGGGAAACTTTGACAACCCTGTCTTAAAATTCCCTGTAATTTGCTTCAGTGATCTCAAACATGATTGAAGTTTTGATGTTTTATCGTACTTACATGTATATTCGTGTAAGCTGTACAAAACCCTTTTGAGTCTTCTTAGCTGACTTGAATGCTGGTATATTCCCTGTTCTGTATCAAAAGTGTGTGATCTGTTGACAATAATATTGTTACTTTTCTGTTTTCATCAGTTAGGACTGCTCTGCAACTAATGTCTTCCCTCTTTACAGATAAGCAATCAATGGGAACAGTAAGAAGGGCAAACTCGATTGACTCTGATGTTATCATAGCTGCTGGAGAGAGCAGCAAGACAGACCCCACAGAATTCATAGCAAAACAACGTCAAATGTTTGATGAGTTTCAGAGTTCAAAGCTTTCTGCTTCCAATGGAGATGTTATGATGCATGACGATGAAAGGACAGATAGTGCAAGTTCCAATTTGAATTTTGATGACAAGCATTTCGGGAATACACCTCCAAACAGCAAACCAATCACTGAGCAGCCGGGTCCTTCCAACGCCTATGCTGATTTTGTCATTATTGAGAACAGTGAACATCTTGCCAAGAAACATAGGAGCAGTGAACCTGGTCTGTTGATTAATTTCTGGCAGCTTTAATTGGTTGTTTCTGGTTAAATGTAACAGTAGCAGCATGTTTATTACTGTAGCATCAGGTTTTCAAGAGAACACACCAAGAACTTCCCAACATAATGTGTTTACATTAATCACACACTTCTGATGAGTTGATATCTAGTGCAACTCCAAGAATGAAGTAAACTTGGAGGCATGGGAAAAATGTTAATTAAAATGCTTCATTTCATTTCCGTGTTACATGTACATGTAGGACACAAGTATTTCAGTTAGATTTCTTAAAGTTGTGTTGTTTTGAACTGTTGGTCTGCAACAGATTGCTAGATTACTGCAGGCCATGAAGGGAGAGGCCTGGGCACAGAGCTCCCATGCATTGCTAACAAATTGATCCGTTGTCCTTGTTATACTTTTTTGTTTCATGTTTTTTGTCTTTTATCTATTTTACATCATCATGAATTAGTTGGTGTACACGTTAATGCAATAATGGAATGCATTGATGCTTTGTGTTAAATCGTGACCACTGCTTTTTTTCCAGGGCAATAACATTTTTAAAACAATCATTGATCTGCCTGCTATTGTAAGAAGTACAGTATCAGTTTTGTTGTTGTTGCAGTGATGCATCCAGATCTTGAGAAGGACCGACATACCAGAACAATAGTAGTCGCCGAAGTTGTGATGTCAAATGTCAGTTCTGGAACAAATGACAAAGCCGATGTAGACAACAATTTGTCAAAAGACCCTTCAGTTAACCATGAGATCCACAACAGTGCCCAGCAGATAGAGGAATCACAAGGTGATGTTGCAGGTAAAACTAAGTTCAGATAAAGTATAAATTATTTTAACCCATACGGTTTGATTTGAAATTTCCTTTGGCTGGTATTCAGGCCCCGGTTGTTCGAAAGATGGATAACTCTATCCATCGGATAAATCGCTATCCAGCGGATAAATGCCAGCAAATCCAATTGAGTTATCCAGTGGATAGTGATTTATCCAGTGGACAGCGCTATCCACCTTTCAAACAACTGGGCCCAGTATGATAAAATTTAATAAGACACTGAGAAATTAGAAATCAAACTAGGTTGAAATAATTTTTACCTTAACTCTATACACCATATTCATAAATGGCAGACAATAAATTATTCTGTTGTCTTTTTTAAAATAAGCCTAACCAAATCTCGTTAGCGTGTTCTGAATTGAAAATTCACATGATAATAATAATATCACATGATAATAATAATATCACATGATAATAATTTACATGAACACAAGGGAATAATAAATTGGGTGCCATTTTTGAATATGGCATATTGTACCAAAAACTTCCAGTGACTGATGCAATAGTATTTTATTAGTGAAAACTCATAAAAGCATTTGATATGAAACAAATTGCCAGTGTCGTATTTAAGAAAAGGAGATAGCTAGGTCACATTTTTTACTAGGGTGGTGCGTGACCACATTTTCATTAACAAAATCAAAAACCCTAAAGAATAACTCTAAAAGCACCATTTAACTTTGTCAAATATGCAGCCAGCTGCCTGTCTATCATATTAAAATGTAGAAATGGAGTGAAACGCCACATCCTGAAACTCTATTTGAAGGTTATTCTTTTAATGTATAATTATGTTGGCATGCAGGGTTTCATAATAATTAGCTTGTAGGAATTGAAAATTGAGTACCCCTGAAGCAACATGTGAAGGCAGGAGGACAGAAGCAGGAGCATACAACCAATTGTGGACTTGCAGAAATTTCAGGCATCCTACTGATGAACAGTTACATTAGTTAGATATGAATTTTGTTCTATCAACTATCAATTGTAGGAAGAGGAAGCAGCATGGCCTAGTGGTCGGGTCATCCGACTTGTGATCCGGAGGTCCCTGGTTCAAGTCCTGCTCTGGCCACTTGCTGGAATTGTGCTAGGTAGTCCCTGGTACAACTCCTCAGCTGTGCTTGTACATGTAAATAGCCAACCGGTCTATCTCCTGCCAGTTGGGATTCTTAACTTTGTTGCGTTCATTTGTATCATTTGTTTCATTGGCCCTGAAAAGCCCCTTAAGGGGAGTGGTCAATTAAGTATATATTTATTTATTTATAGTCTGTCCCATTGGAATACATTTGTGTCAGGGCTTTCACACAAAGGCAGACTCACACAGAAGTCTTGCTTGCCAATCATATGCCTTGCATAATTATTTTAATTACTACCCTTAGGGTTTGGAACTGCCATTCATTTGGATCAGAACTGTACCTATTGCGTCAAGTAGACATGTGTCGCTTTGGTTGAGAGTTTGTGTTGTGCTAAAGCATGAAAAATTATTTCGTTAGCCATAGACATACTACAGATACTGTGCCATGACAGTACCTAAATTTTTGACCTGTGCAGCCTCAGAGGCCTGGCACAAGTTCAAATGCATTAGTTTGTTTCCTTTTTTAAATAAATTAAATGTAACTATATTTGTGTGTCCAGGTGTCGAAGATCATCAGGCTTTTGAAGTTCCTCACAGCTATGAAGTGGGTACTATGGTGGAGGTTCCAGTGGCAGAAGGTCTCCCCAGATATGGCGTCATTAGATGGATTGGATATCTACCACAAATGAAGGACAAGCTGGTCGCGGGCTTGGAATTGGTAAGAAAAGCTACATGTATCTCTAAATGGAGGGCCACAGGCAAGAGCAACCAAGTTGACTTAAATTACATTGTGGAAATCTGGCAAGAAATATCGTTCTAAGTGAACCGTCACAGGTTATAGTTGTGCCATAAATGAGGTCAGTCATTCTCCATTTGGAAAGACTGATGATACAGGCTAAATAAATCATGTTGCCTCGTAGGAGGAGGAACAGTCTGCATGTTCAGATGGGACATTTTATGGAGCTAGATACTTCACATGCCCTGCAGGAAGAGGTTTCTTTACTTTGCTGAGACACTGCAGAGAAGACTCGCGGTTTACTCCTAACTCGCCAATCAATGACAGCAGTCAATCTGGGAAAGGTATATTACTTTGCGGTGTTAATTCACATGTAAAACCTTCTTATAACCTGAAAATAAGAAACAGTCTCAACTTCAATTTTCCGAACGTTTTGTCATCATTTACATAGTTACCTTTATTTTGGTTTCTGGATGTGAAGTAATATATCAAACACGAAGAAGAGTGTTTCATCAGATATCCAAACACCGAGAAGCGAGTTGAAAAGCGAGGCCAAAGGTCGAGTTTTTGAACCGAATTCGAGGTGTTTGGATAGAGGATGTAACGCTCTTTTGAGTGTTTGATATTGCTTCTCAAAGGAATCAGTATTTTAAGAGAAATTTCAGTTAAAAATGTCCAAAATTTTATGCTAATTAAGATCGCATTTCCAAACTTCCTTCACGGTAGCGATTTCTTTTGTTTCGGGCTCATGAATTATTAATGAGTTTGTAAATCTTAACCCACGTGTTCTTCATGGAAATGTGCATTTTCCTGCAAAAACAAGTGCTCTACGTAATCAATCAAATCAGCATGTTTAGAAACCCAAAAGTAGGAGCGTCATTGTGGTATGGTCCAGGCCACCAGCTAGCACAGGAGTAGACCAGGTTATACATAGGATCATGTCTCCTGAGCTCCCAGGCATTATCCTAAATTATTATATGGCTACAATAGAACATGCGCTCTGATTGGCTGCTGAGCGGGCAAGATTTTCGTGTAATGACGGGCAGTATGAAAAATTTTTAAATTTTCCCTAGATCTTGGTGTAATAAAGGATTCGTAAACGTATTCGAAGAGCCGTCAAGAAATGAGGCATTATTTTCTTACCGTCCTCAACCTTCAATTGACTTGTATGGCTTGGTAGTAAAGACAAAACTTGTCTCATTTTCAAAGAAACTGTTTCTTATGTCACTTCTGGTTTCGATCGCATGGCCAGGTTTGTTTCGGTTCAGTGAACATGACCTCGAATGACCTCTTGAGCGTGCAAAAGGATATTAAAAAACGCTTCCCGTTTGACCTCGAAACTTGGTAATAAAGAGAAAACTTGTCTCATTTTCAAAGAAACTGTTTCTTACGTCACTTGTGGTTTCGATCGCATGGCCAGGTTTGTTTCGGTTCCGTGAACATGACCTCGAATGACCTCTTGAGCGTGCAAAAGGATATTAAAAGAACGCTTCCCGTTTTTCTTTTCCAGCGCTAAAAAGGCCATATAATAAATAACTTATAACCTCGGCCTTGACGTATTGACCTCTCTATCGCTCGGTCAATACATCAAGGCCTCGGTCCGAGATTTCCCTGTAATGACCTCACTCTCGGTTAATAAGTGCTATGTATATTTAATGCACCTTTTCATTGTTATAGAACAAAGAAAGCACCCATTTGGAAGAGGAGGTCATTATTGTGATCACTGGGTGGAATAGGAGGTCATATTAAAAATAATGACCTGTTCATAACAATGGAAAAGTGCATTAATAATTTTTCAGTTTTTGAAATTCCTGCAAAAGTGGTTGCCATTGTTGAAAGGGCTCTCCTCTGTGTGAAAAATACATGGCATAAGTAATGAGCTGTCAGTCGTGGTTATGCTAAGCCATTTGATTTTACGAATTGAACAAGAGGCTACGGGTAGCCTATACTCTAGCCTCTCTTTTAGCCGATTTTCGATTGAAATTTTAAGGTTTCATTTTATGCTAGAAAGCTGATAGCAAACAGTAGCCGGCCCAGGAAGCTGGTCAGTGGAACACTCCACAACGATAGCGATAACATCGACAAAACTCCGATCGTAGAATTGACTTCGTTGTACAGACCTAAAAATGTTACAATACGCATTGATTTGATTCAAAATTGGGAAACGGATGCTTGACAAGTTTTTGCGATGGCATTTTGATGACATTTCACCAGCAGTAATTGTACGATGAAAAGAAAGTAGCTGGCTAAAGATGGCTGACAGGCAGCA
>BLFK01000759.1:903970-912977 GCA_014634185.1 Astreopora myriophthalma | reverse complement strand
GCTGCCTGTTTCCTTTAGTCCTCATATGGTTATTCATTATCATCGTCGTCGTCGTCGTCGTCGTCGTCGTCGTCATATCCTTTATTTAAACACGATAAGGTTTAAAGCTCAGAGCTTGTGGGGTCGTGTGGAAATAGTTACAATATAAAACTATATTAAAATAGTGATAACATTACTTACAGAATAAAATGTAAAACACAAGCATAAAATGTAAAATACAGGCATAAAATGTAAAATATTTAAAAGCATTTAAAGTCTAGGTAGCGCCTCGGCAACGACTGGGCCGACTGTGCGCTAAAATCAAGTTCCTTAAAATAAAAGTCCTTCTTCACTTTACGATAAAATTTACGATTCTAGGCAGCTCCTATTGAATTGTACTTTAATCCCATTATTTTTAGCGATACTAATAAAGATTGTTGTTGCTAGTGTTTAATTTGGCTGCTGTCGTTCGCTAAAAAGCGCCTGTGTTCAAATTCCGTAATGCAATGTCAGTCTTCGTTCACACACGATCAAACCAACTTTTTCAAGTTACAATTGGGCCTGCAACGGAAGGCGACTCCATTTAACCTTGATTGAGCTCGGTGTCACCCTCCTTAAAGTGCACCTAAAGGCAAAAATGTTTCAGTTGTCGTTATTAAGATAATTCTATAGCAAACATATTTTACCATTTTCACCTCGAAATTTCGCTTCTTATGTGTTGCACTATGTAAAGTTAGCAAAACTAGCAGTCATATGGACCCACGACCGTGTCATGAGAGGCATGGGTCTATTATTGATTTTGCGTCACAAACTGCTTTGCATTCAAGTTTTCCAAGATTTTTTGCATGGCAAAACAGTTTGTGACGTAAAATCGAGAATAGACCCATACCTCTCGCAGCTCGGTCGTGGGTCCAAATGATTGCTAGTTTCGCGAACTTTACGTATCTTGTGTGCCACATAAAAGGCAAACTTTTGAGGTACAAATGGCAAAATATGTTTGCTTTGGGGTGGAGATTTATATTAAAAACGAAAAATATTTTAGCTTAGGTGCACTTAAAGACAAAGTTACCTTTAAGCCTTGCTGTGGTTTTGAGTACAAAGATACATTTTCTGGTCTATGTGCTGGTTTAGGAGAGAAGGATGGTTACAATATCCCGGCAGTAACTCGTTGCCCTGAAGCGCTGGAGTGGCTCTCAAAGGATCCCAAGGACATTGTAGCTGCCAAAGAGAGGGGAGAGGTTCCGGAGAAAGTACGACGTCTACTGGGCGACGGATATCTCTGCATGTACCAGAACCTGGATATGACTATGTACAAATAGCTGTGTTGACTCCCTGTTTCGGTCGTGATCTTCCTTATAGACGTCACCGGGAACAACTTCGTTTCAGTTCTCGATCACGTGAACTCGGCGTGCGTCGTCCATGGTGGTCACACACTGATCTCCTGAGATAAATTTTCAGAGACTTGAATTATAATTATTAAGTTGAACTGCGCGGAATTCATGACTTAAACTGTGAAACTCTTCATTGCACTAGTTTAGTGTGAAAAACGGGCAATACTGAAAAAGAAGATAGGTAACGATGCAAGCAACCATCAGCATTTCTGTACCTTAGAACCGCTGAATGGGAGCAGTTACTTTTGTGCGACAAAGGGGAACTGTGCCTAATCTAAATGGTGGTGTAGTCTCTAATGCATGAAATAAACAATGAGCAAAAAACAACGTTTTTGTTGGCAAAATTTACGAATTTCTTTTTACTGCCATACTGTAAATAATTATAGTCATGCAAATAAAGGTTATGGTTCATATCTATCTGTTCTTCTATCTACATCATGTATCTGTCTGTCTGTCTGTCTCTCTCTCGCTCTCTCTGTATATATACATATATATATCTTCAGGTTCAAATTAGATTTTGCTACTTGAAGATGACGGCATGTCGACATCGAAACTTTGTGTAGGAGTTCTTTCGCTGATTGTCCTAATTGTCATCCTTATTAGATATGTCGATTTGATATGCCAGTAATCTCCTTCATCAGAGGCCCGTCATTTCGCAAAAGAATGGATGCAACTTGAATACGCCAAAGTCGCCATTTTGCTTTAGTTCAGTGCACGAAAACAACAAAATCGCGCAAGAATTTCCTTTAACGAAGCAACTTTTTTGTAATCTGTTCGACTGCATCCCGGCTTCCGGGGGTGTAGGCCTCGCGTTCTCAACGTCTAAGTGGACTCCAAGTATTTAAAGGCAGCCATGTCTCTCTCTCTCTCTCTAGGCACAAGGGCAATTACGCGTGCGCATACTCAATACCTAAAAGAGAATGGAACCAGTAGCGGTACCTCTGGACATTTAAGCCTGAGCGTTGTACATGACAATAACCCCTGAGATCGCTTATACCAGTCTCGGCTTGGCCCTTCGCAACTTTCGGATACCTATCCCCGATAGGCAGTGAGGGAGAAATGTCCAGTCGGCCCCTAGACCATATGTGACAGACCCCTTTCGTGCTCGCAACTTAGGTCCGTTCTAGTAAACTGATCGGTCTATTACTTCGATCGATTATACATTTGTTAGTGTAGTAATTTCGTCTTCCGTATGGTACGTAGTTTTTTTTTAAATACGCATTGAAGTAAACGTAGCTTACGCATGCGCATTTGCTAAGAATGATAAAGTAACAAAAGGACCAACGCAATTTCCCGTTCAACTTTTACGCGTTGTCTGTCGCTTTAGCCTTCACCTCTTTTTAGACACATTTTGTTGTTTTGTTTGTTTGTTTGTTTGTTTGTTTGGATTCCGGGAAAAAGACAACAACAATCTGTCAGCGTATGCAATAACCAAAGGAATAAGGAGTTATCCAAAAGGAATGAGGAGTTATTCATAGAGTAATAACTTCAAATGATCTGGCGTCAAAAGTTAACATTTTTGGTGCCTTCAGGAACTCTCTTGGACTTTGACTGGACAAATTAGTTTACTAGATGTTATATTCGGAGAAGCATCTCTTCAAGAGTTTCCGGCAGTGCAAACCGTATGATGCAAAATCGTATGCTAAGACGCCAAAAGAAATATGGGTGCAGCATAGACCGGTCGTTTCGCAAACGTCTTTGGTCAGTTTGCAGACTCTTAAAGGTCAGATCGCAAACGTCTCATATATTGGTGAATAAATGCATGAACAAGATCCGAGTAAACACGCTCACGGCTGCCATGGAAATCACGATTCACGAGGAAAAAAATAGCCATTTCACATTTCACGAAAAAGAGCCGATCACGAGTCAGGAAAATACCCTTTTCCACCCTCAATGAGCAGGAGAGTGCTGCACTACAGAGTTCACTCCCCCAGTTTTCCTCTCCATTTACAACCCTTTTGGTACCCGTCACCATACACTGATACCCCCTAGGTACTGATCTCTTTTAGTAGAGACTAGGGAATCCATCTTTCTGGACATCCCATAACTTGTTCACCCAGGAAGCCCCAAAGTTTGCTAGCGAAACTACTTCACTGTACTAGTTATTTATAACACACTGATTGCAATAATTTCTAGATTTCTGTGAACTTTTCAAGTTTTCCTTGTAAGAAGTCATGCGATAATGAAAATGATATTCATGTAGTGAGATGTTTATGCAGCTGTTGCACATCCCACTCATCATTGACTTGGCCAGGGTGGCTAAAAGATCAAATTCTTAAGTCCTACCGGGAAGACGAGGGTCAGGAAACTCAAGAGGTATTTCGATTTCAATACGAAAACACACAGATGCATTTCTCTTGGTACAACGCCCAATACAAATAATAAGCCTATTCGGTAAAAAAGACCTCAAATAACAGTTCTTTGTTTTGTTTGTTTATTTCTAGCTACATAGACAAAGCACTTCAGTACACACAAAAACAACCAAGCGAATCCAGTTTACGTTGGTTTAGTCGAGATTTTAAAAAGACGAGTTTCAACTTGTCGGCAAGAACGCCTCGGGGTCATCTTTCTTGCAAGCATTTCTTTCTGTGATGCATATTATTTCGGTACTGTTTAACAGGAAAACCCCTAAGAGAACGGAAAACTTGGTCATTCAGTACAAGTTATAAAGACGTACGTTCTAACTTCGAATACCGTCAGACAAAAGACAGGCGAAAGATGTTATACGCCGAAACAACCACTTGAATAAAGCGGGGTCTAACATCGGCAAAAGTTTAAAACAAAACTAGGTAAATTTTCATTAACACCAACTATTCTTGCTACCACGACTGTTAATCCTACTATTTTACTATCAGCTTAATGTTGTCGCTTAATGACAGAGAATATGTGAAATGTCTTAATAAAGTGACATCATCAAGTCTTCTTTCCAAGTCTTCTACCCACTTGTTTCACCCCATGCCATGTATGACAGTGCCTTAGACAACCGCAATGAGCGCTCTGTAATTGCGCACTATACAACGTGTTGTGTACAAGGCCGGTTTACCGCGAAGATTCTCGATCTCGACGAGAGTTAACCGATGTCTCATTCACTGAAGCTTGCTGTAATTTTCCCTCCAAAACACAGCATGGGATAAAGACAACTTTGCACTGCTTTCTCACGAATTATCCAAGAATGTCTCCAATTAAGTCCACTTTAGTGAGCAGCGGGCTGAAGGTTGGTTTTTGAAAAAAAAAAAAAAATTGAGCTAGTTGTAGGAAAACTGTGAATACTGGAAAACGAGACAGAAGGATATGCATTGACTGTAGGTTTGTTCAAGTTCTATTGATGGTTGTGTTTTATAAGGGAAAATCACGGTTGAAACTTCGTGCGATATTCAACGATCCTTCACGTCTCTCCTGACTCTCTTGGATAAACGTCCAAATACTAGCCCGCCGACGAAAATAAGCGCCAAACAAGTAGCAAAAACGATGAAGAAGTAGTTCTTGGAAGGGGAGGTGATGACAAAGGCTGCGAGGTCACCAAGGGTCTCCCCAGGCATAATCTGAAAATAGACAAGAACAAGCAGTTAAAACATATGGTTAAATAGCAAGATAGAAAATATATGGAATGTCATTCATATCGTACTGAACTGCGGGTATAAATGTTACGATGTGAGTTTGATCATGGCACTGAAGTGTAGAGCAATTTAAGCAGTTGCAAAGAAGCCTAACCTATGAACGGGAAATTGCGCTGCACAGTGCTATAACAACTGAGCTATCGAGCCAAATGGCAGCTGGTCACTGGCGAGTTCGTATCTGTGATATCCTTTTGGAGGTGAATGCAAGTCCCGAAAAGTCCAGAAAAGTTTACGGGCTCGAAAAGCAACTTTTAAAACTGCGACCTGCTTATCCTGAAAATCTAGTTTGTCAACATGCTTTTAGGATAGGAAAGACGAAACCAGTTTACCAATCTACCAAGTTCCATGGCTTATAACGTCTTCCTTTTCAAGATAGGAAGCGAATTATGGCACCCGAAACGTTTTTCGGGAGCCATAATTCCCTCCGTATATCTTGAAATGAAAGACGATTTAAGGCACAAAACTTTGCAGTGAGTTTGCTCTCTTATCTTGAGATCATGTTAAAAGACTAGAGTTTCAGAATAAGCGGATCGGAGTTTTAGAAATTACTTTTCGGGCCCGCAAACGTTTCGGGACTTTCGAGAAACGGGGACCTGAGCCCGAGTTGTTTGAAGCAGGCTTTGTGCTAATCCCGACCACGTGTGACCAAAACCTATAGGTTGCCATGGTATTTAATCCGGTTTAGCGCTAACCCTGCTTCGATCAACCCGGCCCTGTGGTGACAACAGACCTACTAAGACCTCGAGCTGAGAAACAGCAAACAAGACAGTTTCGAAAGCCCCGAAACTTATGGGGCGTATTTCGGGTATCATAATTCCCTCCGTATCTTGAAAAGGAAGATCCAAAACGGTGACATTGCTTTGCTTTTTCTTATCTTAGTTGAAAGCATGTTAAAAGACTAGATTTAAGGAGTAAATGAAACGCAGTTTTTTAAATTGCTTTTCGGTTCTTTCGAGAAACGGGCCCTGTCATAAAATTCCTTTTTCTTCCGTTGTTCCTTGTTTTCCCAGTTGTCTAGCTTGTAAGTTTATTTGTTCGTAAAATAATTATTTAGTACAATGTATTGTAAATGTAGGACCGTTTAAACAAGTGTGTACGTTAAGTGTTAATTGTGGGATTAATTAATATTCGGTATATAAATGTAAGCAAGGAGTGGTGAACAGTTGATAGAGAAAAGTTGGGGGAAGCTGAGCGAAGAAAACAGTTCAGAAGAGAGCTACTCGCAGAAAGATTCACTCTTAAAGAGTCATTAGCAGGAACCGACCGCAAATCAAAGACAAAATCCTTTTGTCAGCAGCGGCAAGAAAGTTTGAGCTGTGACACTGAAAGAACTGTGAATTGTGCAGAACTGTGAATTGTGCAGAACTGTGAAAGAACTGTGAACTGTGCTGAACAGTGAAAGAAAACTGATAACGTTACAAAGTTGAAGACGACAGAGGAGGACGGAAAGCTGAAGACTTGACGGTGGCACTGTAAGACAGGAAAGA
This sequence comes from Astreopora myriophthalma, assembly GCA_014634185.1. Taxonomy (NCBI): domain Eukaryota; kingdom Metazoa; phylum Cnidaria; class Anthozoa; order Scleractinia; family Acroporidae; genus Astreopora; species Astreopora myriophthalma. The sequence continues at coordinate 906,503 of BLFK01000759.1, read as the reverse complement.
CAAATTGCAGTATCTGACTGAGGACGGCAACGCGTACAGGAGAGGTTTGCCGTGGAGTTTGCATTGTTGGCTGAAGTTTGTTGTTTGGTTGGTTATTTGGAGTGCGAAATAAGAAGGAACTGAACTGTATATAATTGTAAATACTTGTAAATAGTAAGTTAGTTTAAGTAAGATTAGTTCTATTCGTATTCGTACATTGCATGTCAATATCTTAATTAAAATAATTAGTTGTCTTTTAAGAAGTCTATGGTGGCCAATTGCGCTAAGGTGCGTGCGTTTGTTATGTTTTGTTTTATTTTGTTTCTTTCTTCTCGGACCGTTGGGACCCACGTCACAGGCCCCGATCACTTAACACCGCACCACCATACTTGGTAACATGTGTACCAGGAGAAATATGGACATTCCTGATTAAGGCTAGAGAAGAGGAGATCTTGCAGAAAGGTGCAAACTATCATTCGTACCTTGGCAGCTTGCCTCCACATTGTACGCCGGGACAACAATTGCGAAAGACAGTCTTTGCCAAAACGGGCACGGTTCGTCTCAGTTGCCTCCAGGAGACACTTTATAACTGCGAACGCATCGTCAAAATGTTAGCGTGTAGCAGAAAATGTATTATAAGCGTATAACAGTGGCAGGAAATTTCTTCCTGATCACCTCCATTCCTCAAAGGCCCTTCCTCAGTGGGTACGCAACATGAAATCTTACATGAACGATGAACCGCAACCTCTCCCCTCACCCCTTCCTAAATGGCTTGCTAGCTCGTCATAACATACCCAGAATGCCAATCCATCACAGGCTACGCAACGTGAAGTTTCAAAGACTGCTACTCTTTCATGGACAGGAGACATGTCAATGAAAATATTGCTTGGAATGAACTACCCAAGATCATTGCTTCTGTACCTTTTCCTCTCCCATAAGGAACACTTGAACAAAATCGTTGGACCTCTAACGAACACGCACTGAATAACCGCGGATCAGACTGTATATCTGTGAAACCATCCTTCATCAACTGGTAGACTTCCTACATAAACAAAAACAGAGTGAACCATTGTGGGATGTAAAACGGCGTATTATCCTTGCTGGAAGAAAACAACAATTAAATTCTACTTGCATACCAATCGACAAGCGTTCCTGTGAATTGATCCCAGTTTCTCTTTGAGGCATTCACCCACTTCGGAACGGGGTACTTCTTTACATAACGTCTTGATCTGATAACAATGGAAGAGGAGAGAAATTATCTCACAAAAATCACAATCAGATAAACACAAATAGTAGCCAAAACATAGAACTGCATGTCAAGCCATGCTGCCCTCTTCAAAAACATTCCGAATATTTAAGCGTTCAAAGCGTTCTCATAGGGGCAAACTTCCAGAGAAAGTTGTTAGGAATATAAATAAGAACGGCTTGAGAGAATTTCACCGACTCCTCCGTGGTTTACCTTTCGAGGTGGGAGTTGGGCACTCACTATTACAAGCATTCACCCTTGTTTTGACATACCAAAGCTGCAAGGTGGCAGATTTAGGAAGAACTCTCCCTCTCAAAATAACAAAATAAACACTCGGGTTAAACAAGTTCCTAAAGAAGCACGAGTCCTAAATACGTGATGGTGGGGTTGTTCCATTTATTTAACCAAATAATTTGCATAAGAAAACTGAACATAAGGAATTTCCCAGCAATTTTAAACCCTCCGGTTCTTAGGCCTACCCACCTCATTTTCACACTGTGCGACAAGCGTGGCGTCCAGTCTATAGTCACGACCTGCTTCGCGAATGAGCTTTACGGTGTATTCCCGACAATCCTCAGAAAGGTCCTAAAATAAGAAGCAATTCGACTGATGAAGAGGAAAAACGAACGCATTTCATTTGCAAGGGAAAACCTGTGGTTCCGACGGAAAATTAAACGAAACTATTCTTTCCACATAAAATTTTCGATCCTCTTTTATCCTTTTTACCAGAATGGTCGCAATCTTTTTATTATTGTACCATTTGCTGCTTCATCTATGCGGTTTGCTAGAAAACAATGGCGTCCTTTGTACAGCTGCTAGCAAAGAATGCGCAGGCGCGGGGTGTTTGTAAAGCACTCAATTTCCAACGGCACATATATAGGGTGCATTCCTTTGCGACTATTCTTGCTTATCCTCATTACCTTTTAGGGCTAACTGAATCACTAGAAGAAGGTTTCTTTAAAAGAATGCGTATTCTATGTATTCCGAGTAGATTGTATTCTGTTTATACCGTTCATTCAGCTGACGGGAGCAGAATAAACGGCAGAAGAAATAAATGCTATTCCGTTCATTCTGAAAACGAAATAAGTTCCAAAAAGAACGGGTAAAACCACCATACTGTGTACTCTTATTCCGCAATATTCTCGAAAGAATGCACCCAAGGTGTTTTCGCTCACTTGCGCAACAGTCATATTGGACAGCTGAAACAAAAGGGGGAATCTGCATGAAACAATAAAAATCGTAGAGTCCTAAAAGGCCATACGAAGGGAAATAAAGAAACCCAACAGGCAAGGAAAATGTACCTCATAG
>BLFK01000759.1:886470-898970 GCA_014634185.1 Astreopora myriophthalma | reverse complement strand
AAAGGGAACTTTTGTCCGCCAAGAAAGATTCTTCGTTTAAACTAGAAAGAAAAAGCTAGTACTAACCTCCTCTTCCTTTTCAATTCTCAAATGAAGACGACACTGCTCGGAAATAACATGTTCCTTTTCATCGACAACAGCATTGCGAACCTTTTTGCTCAAGCAGGCAACGAGTTCATACCTAGCGCCAAGAAGAGTTAATTAATCTTTACTAAAACGAAGCGAACGCACGAATAAAATAGCCATTAGCAAGCATCGGTAACTTTTCTAACAATAGAGACGACAGGGGATGCCTCACGTGCTAGTTGCTTGGCAACGGGCGAAACGAAATCAGAAAAAGTCGCGAATGAAATGATATAGGATTTATATAGCGCATTTTGCTATGGGATATATATTCAAACGCGCTTTACAACACTTTGTGGGAGACTTTGCCAGACTGCTTTATGGCCCAGTTCACAATCTTACATCTGAATAACCAGTAGAATTCACAGGTGCCCCCAGAACAAAATGAGTGATAGATCATCACACCGGGGGGCTACGTCCCCTACTCTTCTCGAACAGTGTGTGGGTTCTTTAACGTCTCATACAAGTGTTGTGAGACGGGACCTACGGTTCATCATCCTTATATCCGAGAAGACTAGAAAGTCTAATTAACCATTTGCAGATGTCATTACAAAGTGTTGGTCTGGCTAGGGATCTGAACCCCCAACCTTCCACTCAGCAGACTGATGGTTATATTTAAAGCTTCAAGCTTGTAGGGCCGTGCATAGAAACAACTCAAATAAACAGAACAACGTTAAGAATACCAACTGGAAGGAGGCAACCAGCCGTTGGCTATTTACAAGACGAAGTAGAGCTGAATACGGGACGACACCGAAGACAAATCCACTTTGGTGGTCAGAGCGGAACATCCGCGTGCAAATCCAGCGCCCTAACCACTGGGCCACGCCGCCTCCTCCTTCGGGAGACAGGTAAGACAACAGTGTGGAGCTTTTCTGTTATTATTAAACTAGTCTGGTTATCAGCTTGTAACGTGCCAAGTAACAAGCGCACTTGAACCCAGTCTCTCTCTCTCTCTCTCTCTTTTCATTCCCTGTCATCAAGAGTGAGACCCTGGTTTGCAGCTGGTCACATGAAAAACCAAATTCTAGGTGGTTAAAATACCCGTTGAGAGGGAGGGGAAGTTGAGTTGTAATATTGTTGCTGGAAAAACCTACCCCCCCCCCCCCCCCAAAAAAAAAAACAGTACTGTTGTCACTTGCCCAGTTGCAATTAGGGTCTTCTTCTGAACGATCAAGGAGAAAAAGATCACGAGCCTGAGTTCGAGTGCCAGCCACTAACAGAGAATGCATCACTGGTCTCCAAACATCTTACTAAATCCACAAGGAAAAAGTAGAAAAGTAGATCAGGGTTCGTACTCTTTTGAACTTTTCAAATTCCATGACTTCGCTGACCGTTTCCATTAAGTCTTTTCTTAAGTCTTTCCATGAGCTCAAGTTTAGCTGTCACTTTTGACAATAGTTAAAAGTATTCTTGTTTTAGGGTATTTTGACAGGACACGCCCTCAGTTAATTTTCTCCTTGCTTCGACTTGTGTAATAATTTAACGACCATACATGGTCGCGGCTATAATTCTCCACGACTTTCCATGGCCAACAATTAAATTGCATGACTCTCAAGGCCTGGAAAATTATTTTTTTTTAAATCCGTGACTTTCCAGGTTTTTCATGACACGTACGAACTCTGTGGTAACGCATTCTAGTGCCAGTACTTTGCCAAACCTTGACTAACTTACTTGTTTTTCACATCTTTACAGTGTTCTCGAGCATCATCTCGGCAAGCCTTCTTAAATTGAGGAGAGAACCGAAAATCTTTCATTTCAATCTAAAGAGAAAAACAAAGGGGAAAAAAAGGAAACTAGGAGTGAAAAACAAAGCTAGAGATCAGGTGAACACGTATGGTCACACGTCCCAACAAGACAAAATTAATGACTAAAATGCTTGCATTAGTTCTTGAATATAAACAGAAAAGAAAATAGACCGAGGCGAATTCAAAAATGGCGGCAAATTAGAGTTTCCCGCTGGCTGAAGCATGAAAGAAGCGGGAAACAGAATTCTCATGCTGGGGGGCCTGGGTACTGGCGCATGTCTGGCTTTGAGACATGCGCGCTTAGCGTATGCAGTTTTTGTTTTTTGCCGCCTCAGTGCAAGCTCCCTCCCACCCACCCGGTGTAGGGGCAGATATGGACATTCGGACAGTGTTGAATAGTGACATTTTACAGCCAGTAGTGGGCTAGTATACAGTTGCGAAGTTAATTTGTAATGATAGTTGCGTTGTTTTGGTTAATAAAGGCACTGCTGCACTTTTGCGGTAGTAGGCATCTCGGCAACCCAGCGTGAGAATCAATTATTGTTTTGTCTTTATGCTAATTTTCCTCACTAGCCTCGTTAGCATGTAAAAATTGAAAATAATGTTTGCTTTAAAATGAAGCTAGTGAGGAAAATTAGCATAAAGACAAAATAATAATTTATTAGCCGCCATTTATGAATTTGGTCTATTCTTGGTTGATGACCATCCTTAAAAGACAATTTTTGAGCAGGATGTATTTTCCAGTCAGTTACCAACAAAGAACATTGTCTAGCCAGGAAGTTATGGAAGCTTGACCATTTAATCAAGTCTGTTTAACAAAATAAACTATAGTCAGTTTCAAAATTGATGCTTAGCTTTAGGGTCCCCATAGTGAGAGAACTTCATTTCAAGAAATATGGCATCACGTTCTTTGTTAGTTACATAAGCTTACTTGGAAAATTAACTTCTGCATCCCCACAAAAAGGTCAGAAAAGCCACATGTATGTTGGAAGAAGCATGGAGATGATAAAAACTAGTGACCTCAGATGGTAAGTTAAGGTTCAACCAGACACAGTTTGCTGCTCTTCTGATTTGAAGATTTAGTGAACATAACTTGAAAAGTTACAATTCACGACCCACTGTTTTAACACTCCTGCCTAGTGCCTTCATCTGGGGTGATCTAATGCTGCAACAAGAGTTCTTTTATATGCTCACTAATCAATGACCTTTTCTTTCAGTAAGGTGTAAATAGGGATCAGGTAAAAGGCCGGCGTTATAATGGCTCAAAGAAGCGTGGGTGCTTCAAAACAAAGGCAGTGATAGTACCGCCGGTTTGTGGTGATAATTTTAATTATCCCACGAAATCGTATGGTTGGTTTGGCAAGTGAGCTCTGACAAAGTGACCGTAATTTAATTTATTTTTTCAGTGAACGTAGGGTTTTAGTGGTAATCTGCTGTTACTTGTTTGTTTGCTTACAAGTTGCCAGTGTGTAATAGATGCATGGCATTTTTCATCCATTCCTTGGTCATTTTTGTGTTCCACTAAACAGGGCAAAACTCCTTCAGTATTTCCTTGAGCGACGAATTCATCACAGAATTTTTTCACCATGCCACGACAAGCACGCACAAGTGTGCTGTCCAGTTTGTAATCCTGAAGCCAAAAGGCGAGAAAACAAGTCACTTCAACCTACGTTATCAACTCTTTAACACCCTGGAAAAAATAATGCAGAGATGCCACTGAAGATGACGCTAGAAAGCACCCTTCAATCAACCCTGCAGGCTAAAAAATCCACTTAATACGAAGATTAAATAAATAAATGCCTGAAATCTTGCCACCACCACTAGATTGCCAACTAAAGTAAAGTTAAAGTAAAGTTACGGTAAAGATCATACTATTTATTGAGGCTACTTCAGTCACACCTCAGGAGTGTAGTATGGCTTCCTTATTACAGTCAGAATTTATGGTTCAAGATTTAATGTCCTAATAAAATCCCAACAGAGATCTCCCTTAAAAGTATAATGTCAAATGCCTTTTCTTTTTATGTTCTCATTGAGATTATCACTTTATTGTATTAAGAATAAGTGTGAATAAAATTAACTGACTGATCGATTCCTGATTGGGAATTATATAGAGAGTTCTAAAAAGCCACAAAGTGTAAACATTAAGGAGATACAACACCTCTCCCTCCTCCTCCGTAAAATTACCGATGGCATTTGCGCACTTTTCACTAAGCTCGTCAAATTTCTCCTGTAAACACTGTATTTCCTAAAAAAGAAAAAAAAATGAATGAACTTGTAATGACCATAAAAACTTGTGCAATGGAATTGTTAAAAATTCTTTAAAACTTGAAATGCAGAAGCATACCGATTCCCTCCACACAAAACAGAAAAGAAATACAATCAGAAGACAGTGTTCTCACTGTCACTGTCATTACAATTATTTGGTATATGTCCTGTTAGGAACTTAGCTCAAATTATGGGCAGCTCAGCCTGGAATGTTCTACAATTGCAGGATACATGACATAAGCAAAGAAGGAAAATTCCTAGCCAGAGTATTTGTTACATTCTTACATAAGGAAAGGCGTTACCTCTCCTCTATTAAGTTTGTCACTGCAGAATTTTCCAAGATCACTGACACAAGCAATCTGAACTTCAGGCAGCAGATGTACATCCACAGCTCTTTGATGCATTACTCGTTGCACATGAGCAGCACATTTGGGTGAAACCTGTACCTGTCAGTCAAATAAAATCAACATGAAAGGTCGCGACATATACGTATGCAGTCTGTAGTTGAAAGCTGGGACAATATTTATAAAAAGTGGGCCATTTACACACAAGAAAAAGTACATCAAGCATACTTGTCTGTCTATACACTGTGCTAAAGTCCTCATTATCAATGTTGATGTTTTCTTACTGTATCAGAAATGTTATTCAATAGATGCCTGGTCCCAGGTCAGCCAAATAAATAATATAATTGAAGTGCCATAGGCATAACCACTGTGACGTTCTTCCCTTTTTGTTACATGTATTTCCCCAAATTGCAGCCAAATTTTGAGCAATAAACGGTGCCTATCATCTTCCAAAAATTGTTGCAGTGCAACCTCCAATAATCATTTGCGTAAGTCATATACCATTTATTGCTCGAAATTTGGCTGCGATTTGACAAAATAACCAAACTATGAAAAAAAAAGTCACTTACAATGGTTACGGATACAGCCTTTCAATTTTTAATCAATGGTTTATTCTATCAGTGAATTCATGAGGTGGCTCATAGCAATAATGAGATTTATAAGATTGGCCAGACCTTTGAATCTGTGCCCAGTACTGAATTCCTGTAAAGGCATGAAATCACTAAGCTGCTGGGATACGAGTCCTGGTCATTTAGTGACGGAGCATGGCAAACAGTCTTGGCATCCTCTTTGCAGACACTCTGGAGTGCAGGATCAAGTCTGTAAAGAATGACAAATAGTTTCAATACAAAATGAAGTAACAAAATATTTAACCTAGTTTGGTGTAGTACACAAAGAGTCAGTATGTAAACGTTGTATAAACATAACCAAGTTCACTGAACAGAATGTTAAAAGAAAAACAAACTAAGCAATATGTATTGCTTGTTTTTAACTAAATGGCAAATATGCCATATGTTGGTGAGACAAACAATGGAGGGCCACATATTTTGAGGTCTAATACCTGTTAAGTGTAAATACCCCCATGAAATAAAGGTAAAGGTTATTATTAATATTATCAATAGAAGTATTAATGGCTGTACAGTTTTTGTATATTAACAGCTGCATTGGTAAATGGAAGTTGGGTGCCTGGGATGTCCAAGGGCTTTTAATGCAGTTAAATGTAATTTAATGGAGTTAACAACAAAGAGCGGCTGTGTTCCCTCATGGGTCTGCGGATTTGTTATGCACGCGTGCCAGTGCATTCACCTATGTCAACGTTCCTTCGTGTCCAATGGTGTTTGTGAGGCGCATGCGGCAGGGGTCTGCGCTCCCTTGCATTTAGCGATATTTGTTCATGCATGCGCCAGTGCATCCGTGGAGCCAGCATTGGTAAGCCTGTGCAGTCAGCGGTCTTCTGTTGTCCACATGCGCGTGGATCCCTAGTGTTTGTTGTAGCGCCATTCTACGTTTGAGCACAGTTTCTGGATTGTTCCCCCCCCCCTACCCTTCCCCATTTTCCCACTGTATATTCTATATCAGTGTGACGGGTGCCCTTCTTCCATTCTGCGTGGGGGCTCATGGCTGGGTTGCCAGGATTTGCCAGCCATGGGAGCAGTCTCATCTACGAGCTGGCTGCCAATAGTGGAAGCTCCTGGATGTCTGGGGCACCCAACCTCCATTTTGCAATGCTGTTGTTAACTGGAGGCCAGCCAGTGAGTCCCTAGCCAAGTACCAGTAATGCTCCCATGGCTGGCCATTCCTCTGACCCAGACACCAGCCCCCACGCCAGACATCCAGGCAGTCATCACAATGATAAGTTGTGCAATTTGGGAAGGAGGGTAAGCAAGCCAGCTGAACACAAGCAGCACAAGATGACCGGTGAGGACTCCCAATGTTAGCTGCCGTGTGACTGAAAGACCACAGTGAGGATGTGCACACCACAAGCTACTGCTCTTTGTTGATGCAAATAATAACAACTTTATTTAAGTCTTGAGCTTAGGTAGCTGAGCACCAGTGCTCTTCTAACTCAAGAGACTACAAATCAAACCAAATCAAATCAGATCTAATCAAATGTTGGTTTTTGAGGGAGGGGAGGCAGGGAACTGGAGTACTTGCAGAAAAACCTCTCGGAGCCAAGCAGTGAACCAGCAAATTCAACCCACATTATTATGATGCTGAGTCTGGGAATCAGACCCAGCACACATTGGTGGAAGGCAAGCACTCTCACCACTGTGCCAGCCCTTCTCCCCGAAAAAGCTGCAGACTGCTGCTGCTGCTCTTTAGTGTTAACCAAGTTAAATTGCATTTAAAACAGATTAAATTTTGTGTCAAAAGAGGAAAACTGTATTGTTTGAGTATAGTCCATACTGTTGCTGACACTTTTTTTTTCTCTTTTGTAATTTTTTCTTTTTTAATGCGTTCCTCGTTTAGTTGTAGGTGTTGATTGCATTCCTTCGTATGTTAGGTGTTCCTTTGTTTCCCATTATATCATGTTGTTATGCCTGCATTTAGTTATTCTGTTAAGTTCTCTTGCATAATTTCAAATCGATTTATTTAGTTTAGTTTTCGCTTTCAAGTTCACTTGTTTCCGATCTTCAATCAAGTAGCTTTACGTCGTCCTGGAAATCATACACCGTTTGTAAGTCTCCTTACCATCGCTTTATTTCATCTTGTTTCTTAGTGTCTTGTCGCTTTCGGTTTGTCATTTATACCTGTAATTTATGTTTCGTTTATGTTTGTTTTGTAGCAACTGCGTTTTATTAAAATGGTTTTATCAATCCGAAGCGTGTTGGAGCTTCAATTTTTTGGCCTCGACACATACAGTACAAACTTTCTCTTCTCTATCCTCTTATTAGAGGATAAAAGATATCTTATTAGAGGATAAAAAACCAACATGTGGTACATGTAATACTCTATGAACAGTACCCATCTTCACTAAGTGTCAAAAATTGAGAAAATAAGCCTTTTATCTTGTCTCCTCAGAATGCTGGAAAATACACCTCTCTTAGAGTCTGGTCTTCAAATCCTCCCTGGGGAAAGGATACCCCTAGACCCACTAAAATATTGGGCCTCCCACCTGAATTAGTGAAACCCATGTAACTGTGCAGGGAAGTGACAAGATTGCTGTCTGCCAACACATTACAAGGCTGATAACCTCACCTGAAATCTCTTGAAATGAAAAATTCTAAATGCAACAGCTGCTCCTCACACTCAGGTGACATGTTATCTGTGTGAAGATTCTCCATCAGGCAAGACAACACCCTGTTTGAAAAAAATTAATTGAATAACTGTGTTATATAATATTACCTGTAGTGATAACTTTCTAAAATTTGATTGGCTGAGAGAGGAGGTATTTCAGAGGTATTAACATCATCCATAATATTTCACTATTGTCCCTGAATTTCGCCCTCATGGTTCATGAAATTATGAATGAAAATATTGAAATAATTTTATCACTTGTCGTATTTATGCCAAACATTGACTACAACTAAGCAATAGAGGACTTTTTCTGTGTTTACATAGCCTCATCTAAACACGAGGGGCGCTGGGAGAATTCAAGACAGTTATGCAAACCCGAGACACAGTCGAAGGTTTGCATAACTGTCGAGAATTCTCCCAAATCCCTGAGTGTTTAGATGAGGCTATATAAACACGGAAAAAAAGTCCTTTATTGCTTTTATAAAATATTTCTGAAAAATAATTCGACAACAGAAGGAAAATGCCGTTTTTTAACTTCTTGATTGAAACAGATTTTCTTGATATATCCCACCAGCCAACCAAAACGCACCTGTGACAGTACAATTCGTGTGATGTCACAACTGTGTTTACATACTCTAATCCAGGCTTTTAGCCAGGCAGCCATCCAACCGTCCTATGGACGGCCATTTCTCGACATAACAGGTTTTTGGACGGCCTGTTTGGGGCTGCTGTTGCACAATCCTTCTTAGATCTCCCGGGTTAATAAAATAATATGTGTATGATAAACGAAAATATTCACATTCGTTTCACAACGCTAGATTGCTATGATCGGTTTGAATGCTCGCCCCAGGCTCCTCCTCCTCCTGGTAGTCCATAAGGCAGTTCGATCACCGTCTTGAAACTCCCGATTTCGTGAAAGTACTCTTCGCAACTCTCCAATATCAATGGCCGCTATTTTCTTTTACATGCCTTGTGGAGTAATTGCCTTTACGATAAGACTACCTTCACATCTGCTACAAGTAAGACATTACTGTTTTCACTTCAAATACAAGGGAAAACTGGTGACTAAATAGCTGTTTTAAAACGATCTGATCGCTTCCCAGAATCGTGGCAAATGCGTGTAAGAGGCTTTGAGTTTTCAAAATTCCCCAGACCCCTCCCCCCTAGGGGGATGGGGCCTTTGGACCCATATCAATTGGTGGACAGCCGCTTTTCAAATCCTGGCTAAAAGCCTCCTCTAATCTAAGCACAGCTATTAACCTATGAGAGAGTGCGAACTACCCTAATTATTTTATAAATCGTGCTATTACCTATAAAAATACCTTAGAGGACCCTCCAGACAAAGCCCATAAGAAAACTAACATTGCAGCATTCATTTTTATCGCGTCTAAAAACACTTGGCTATGCCTCGTGTTTTTAAACCTGATAAAACACTGCTGCTCGTTTTTTAAACATTACTACAACAGCCACCTTGAAACAAGATGAAGTCATGAAAATATGCAGCTGTTTGTCTAAACAGACAACCACTCTGACTGTCCTTAAAAAATGTGCTGTCAATGGTCAAACCTGGCCAACATACATGTAATAACGGCGTTGCTACGTTTAAGTCAAAGTTTGCATGTAACAGTTAACAGATTCAAGTTTTGTTGTATGATTATGCCTTGACACTTACATGATGTCACCCTCCTTTTTGCCTTTATCTCTACACACAGTTTGGACAATAGGTTCACATGCTTGGTACAAGGTGTGGTCAATACGGTAATCAGTTCCTGCACCTGTTTCTTCTAACAGCCCTTCAATCTGTCAAGTCACAAAACACAAACATGCCATACATATACGTTTAAAACTCAGTGTTATCAATACAGCACAGCAGGTGCAGCATGCAAACACAATGCTGGAAATAACACAAGAGCGATAGGACAGGACATTAAAATGACTTCAAAGCCATTAACTATCTGTTACTTTTAGTCGTTTAACAGACAACCACCAGTGTACATTTTCCTGTGGAAATTCACAATATTTCTTCCTCAGCAGGACAAGTGTTGTTTCAAATCTTCATATTCGTTTCACACACATAACAAACTTCACCAGTCAATAATTTGCACATGTACACAACCTACAGCACCAGGTGTACATTTCTCATTATTCAGTGAATTACTTTCACTGATTTGTACTCCATGGAGAGCATTTTTGAAGCAAGGTTGCAACACGTTCATTTTCATATTTTACTTATTTTTTTAGTTTTGCTTAAGTCGCTCACTTCACTTCCATGATCAAACATAATTCCAAAGTTTCCTAATTTTGAGTCATTGAGTTGGAGGACTTAGTTTGACAGCTTTTAACACACGAAGTTTATATTAAGTACAAGTACAGTGTACCATTCTGACCAAGCATGACCATCACAGCAGGAGCTATGTTACCTACTCCTTAGGAAGATGCCATGCCAGGGTTCCTTTAAGTTTCCTTCAAATCAAATTTGTAAGGTGAAGGAGACAGGCATCACTACCCAAACAATGAATTATCCCATATTCTGTTGCCTATTATTCGTAGAGAACTCTGCTAATATGCAATACTTACCGCCTTAAAACAACCTTCTCTTATCATATTATCATCTCCCTCATGCTCCTCAGCAAGGTCCATCAAACAGTCAATTGTCTTTCCTTCTCTTTCCTTGCCCCCTTGGCAGTGATTCGCAATCTCCACATCACACTTTGCGACAATATCCGGATTGATGGAGTAATCCTCCATTAACTGCTGCCTCAGATCAAATAACTCTGCCTGGCATTTACCACTCACTTTTTTATCTGATGGTGCATACAAACAGATATACACATTATTCAACAGAATAAAAATTATTCATTTTTTATAACTGTCAAATTTCCTATGCACACATTTGCTAATTCTTATTGTAAATGAAAGTACAGACATAAAGCTGATGCCATTGGCAAATGCGTTGAAAAAGGTCCTCATTTCTAGAGCTTTCCTGTATTCTTGAGTAAAGAAATCCCTGAATTTGATTTTAAAATAAGCTAAATGCAAATATTTGTTAAGTTTTTCCTGGAAATCAGCAGTGAAACAAATAATTTCCTTAAATCCACAGAGAGCAGGAATTCCTGAGTCAAGTAGAACAGTGTGACTTGAGGCTGCCTTGAATTCCAATGAACAGGTAGACTGAGCTTAACGGTCTTGAAAACACTCTATCATTTCACTCAAAGGAATACCGGGAATCAGGTAAACAAACATCCTGGAAAGTGTTGCATATGAAAGAAGAACCTTATTCAATTTCACAGGAGAATTATTACCATCTTGTATAGCCCTCTCCAGGCAAACAAGAATGTTAGCCAGGGCTCCATGTTTTGTGTTCCCCATTTCACAATTGTACTCATCTTTGTACTGCTCATAAAACTTAAAGCAGCTCTTCATCAATGGATAGTTGGCCTTGTGAAAAGAAAATTTAATGATATTTTAAGTCAGTCCCATAATTGTCAGCAAGGACGTTAACACAGCCCATTGACTTCAGAATGTTGTCCTTGTTTGTTTTGTAATCATAAGCTATTATTCTTACAGCCTTGCCAGTCTGGTCTGTTAGACATGACTGTGTCATTCAAACTGGCATAGCAGACCTTCACAATATCATTGGATTCTTAGAGGCAAGGGGGCTTCAGAAGGAAGAACATATATTGAAAGACTAAGGGTGCATTCTTTGCTCTTCTTTTTTTAACTATTCAGACTGTATATTTGTATTCTGGTTTAGGAATATTATGTGAATTTTCAAAAGAATGAGTATTCAGAAAACTAAATAATTTTCGTGCAGGTGGCCAAAGAAGAGCTAGCACATAATAGTGTGCACCTGAAACTCATTTTTGGCATTTCTGCATGCCACATAAAATTGAATTCTTACCAAAATAATTACTGCAAATCCCAAGTAACAAACAGCATCAAGTTACCCAAGGAACTAGCCGCAGTTAAATGTGTGCATTAACAGACTGTTCCATGTTCACCATCCTCAGCCTCTTTTTCAAAGCAAGTTGAAAAAGAGGAGTTCATATGAAAGGGTAGAGCTAATTACCACCACAAAATTTTGCATTTGAACTTGCTTTGAAAAAGAGGCGAAGTGACCCCCCAAAAAGTGGCCTATTAATACAATGAATAAAAACACAATTTTACGGTTGCAATAACGTACATTAATTGAAGGCCTCAGAGCAAAAATGTCTTAAGTGACACTTTTAGTGCCTTTGGTCATTTTGTGAAATTGCGTCCAGATTTCGTGAAATACACAGAGATCAAGTCATGGAATTACCTATCCTAAGTGGTGTAAACAAAATAATGAAGGAAAGGGGGGGGGGTGTGGGGGCACAAGAGCAAAAATATACAGGTAAAAGAATTTTTTTTTGCTTCTTTTCATCGATTGCCCTAATTTTTGGCATATAGCATGGGGACGTTCACCCTGTAGTTTTAGTGCAGTTGGTTCGGTGGAAATTGGCCGCAATTTTGAGAAATGACCTAAAAATTGCACAAAAGTCAGTTAGGACATTTTTATCACCAACAAGCAAGTCAGACTGCCTTTGATCACAGTACTACATGCTTTCATTCAGAAGAACATACTTCAGTCACATCAAGTTGTTTAGACAACATTTTCCCTTTTATTTCCAACACAGGCCAAACATGTACATGTACCTTGGGGTCTTTTGCCTCCAGTTTCTGTCTCTCTGTTAACTTTTCTCTGCACTACAAGAGCAATGATGCCAACCGATGGTAAGTACAATTCCCGGGGGGGGGGGGGGGG
>BLFK01000759.1:865958-886464 GCA_014634185.1 Astreopora myriophthalma | reverse complement strand
GGGGGGGGGTTAGTCCCTTATATGGGCTAAATAGGTATGTGCGGCACCCAAAGGGTATGGTTTTTTAGCCTGTTTGGTCTGACATAGGGTATCAATTTTGACCATTCTGGTCAGAAATAGGGTATGGTTCGTGCACTCTAGTCTTGAATTGGGTATGTTCTTTAGACAAAGCTACTTCATCATTAGCTGATAAGACCATACGACGGCACATTATGCAACCTGCTTTATAGTGTGGAATTTTAAGCTCGAAACTTTGTACAGTTTTGTATCCTACTTAATAAAAACGTATAAACATTGCCTTCAAGATTGGTCTGACCTTGGGAACTGATTATAAGACAGGTCTGAAATAGGGTATTGATTTAAGGGTCATATCTGAAATCAAATTTTTTCTCGTTATGCTAATTATCCTCACTAGACTCCTTACCATGTAACAAACTGAAAACAATTTTTGTTTCAAAATGAGGCTAGCGAGGATAATTAGTATAAAGAGAAAAGAATAATTTATCAGCTGCCATTTATGAATTAGGTCACAATAATGGTTTTCTGGCACTCTTGTCCTTTCCCTCCCTCTAGGTGAGTACTGGTAAAGAAATAAACTTTTGGACTGACAAATTCAGGGTGATGGTGCATGGCGATCGCTGCTGACAGTCTTGTCACAGTCACCTTCGTTCTTGCCCACTGTCTGCCAATGGTAACTCGTCCTTACCCAGATTCATATTAGATGAGTTTTCCATCTATAGATGAGTTCCCCGTCCAAGACGGATTTCCGTCTCTGACATGAATTCGCCCAATCATACACTTTTCCCACTCTCATCAATTAGTGATGAGTTTTGGCATTGTGCGCAGTGTTGGCAATCATGAGAGTTATAAAAGCACTCAAAATGTTTCAACATTGCTGGCTTTCTTGTACTGCAGGTTCACCAAAGCATTTTCTTTACTGGAAAAATTTAATAGCTTTTTGTTGTGAAGAGACCAAGATTTTTCCATCCTTTCTATGATTACTGACTGACAGATTTCAGGTTATTTGCTGGTAAGCTAATGAGTGCTATAGAGTGCTGTAGAATGCATGGAAAATGACTGCAAAGTAGTGGAGAACAGCTTACTTTTGTTATCCCCATGCACCATGCACTGAACACATAATTTAAGCAAACACAACTACTGTAGCATTACTAAGTAAGAAAAAAGAACTACATTTTTTCTACCTCATCACTCATGGTTTCTTCATACTTGTGCTTCTTCAAGCATTTGTACACTCTACCCTCGCCTGATGGAATCTGTTCACAAAACCTCTCCCTGTCATCTTTACAAGCATAATATAGGGGTCGATCGAGGTGGTAATCATCAGATGATAGTTCTGCAAGACGGTATATTTGCTTCTGGCACTCTGGTACAAGACTTTCTTGGTGCTCCTCAAGACACTCAAGGACATCATTTTGAGTGTGGATGTCCTGAAAATGAATAAACTATCTATCATAACAATAACAATAATATTACTGTTTACATATTAAAAGTTGAAATCCATCCAACAAGAAATACTGTGTTAAATACTGTGTTAAATATGGATTGGTTAATGCATGTATATGAAGTTTCATCAAAACCAAGCAACTGCCTTCTGCTCAGCTAATTTGCAACACACTTAAAAGTGACAACAACTGAAGACATTTCTATGACCAGAAAGTAACTTTTGCCAGCCATCTGCATGATCCATTTGCAGGTGCAAACATTGCACGTTCTAAAGGGAAATCTCTCCTTCAGGTGTTACCCTTTTGCTTTCTTGTTTGCTGCATTTAATTTGTAACTGCCTGTGAGTGATATCAAAGTAAGTGTTGAATCACCTCAAAGTACTTTTCCACTACAATTATTCTTTGCACTTGTCCCAAACATATTTTTACAACTTTTTTCCTGAAGACTCACTTCAGAAAACCCATAATATTGAACCCATTCCCCTTCCTTGCTTAGTCGTAGATCAAATTACAGCTGGTTTTTCCAACTTTTGAGAGTCTGTAAATCAGCAGATTTGTAGGAAAAGGTTTTTAAGGCAAAAAAATATGAAAAGTGCAGAGAATAATCATTGTAGCCAAAAAGTATTTTGAGGTGATAAGCACTTTATAGCAACATACACTGCAGGGCAAAACACATGTACCTCATCATCCTCTTCTGTTTCAATCCGACCACAATGGTGTTTGTTGACATCTTGAGAGCAATCAACTAAGAAGTTTTCAATTAAGCGGTAATTACTGAAAAAAATAGCCTGCATCTTGGTCATCATGTGCTTACAGGAAGACACGGTTAAATTCTGACGATGCTCCAACAGACAAGGAATAACCTTCCCTTGCACCTTACATTCAGGTAGCTATAAAACAAATCAAAGAGATTAGAGAGCCATTCATTGGTTATATGTAATTTTTAACACAAAATTTGTCAGTGACTCTTCCACAACTTAGAGCAGTGACACATTAAAATTAATGTCTAAATTCATGCCAGTGGAAAAAGTGCACAACATAGTGCAGGAAAAAAAAAGGAAACATTTCTTTTCTGTGGGATGAGAAATAACTGCACTAACTGTATTTTTTACATAAAGTGCTGTCAGTTGACATTACCAAGAATTAGAACCTGACTCTCAAATTCATATGAGAGACCAAAAGACAGTAGCAGTACTTTGTAAATGACAACAGGCTGGCTACATTTCTGAGTTCATCTCAAAATAAGTGGCTATGATTGACATTGTTATTATTAAGTCACAACTTACTAGTTTCAAATCAGCGACACAAAACTTCTCTTCGACTGCTTTTTCAAACTTTGGATCTTTAGAAAATGTCCGTTTGAATTCCCACAGCATCTGAACAATAATTATACAAGTAATTAGTTTTAAAATAGTTTACCTAAACGTAGCTGGCCGGTCTCATTGTTTGTCGGAGCAAATAGAAGCGCTTTGGGCAAAAAGTTCCTAACTAACTTCTGTTTCTTTCTAAGTAGAAGCTAGCCCAATCAATTTTTATTTCAAAAACTAAGGTTTTTGAAATAAAAATGATATTGCACATGTGTGGATAGCGTTTTTATCAATTTGCTACCACTCGATATATGTACCACTCAATTTTATATAATTATGTGGTATATCAGCAAACTGTTGACATGTATTTTTTCAACTTACATGGTGACATTCATTACTCAAGTCATCTTCCTGGAAGAAGTACATGTAAGAAGGTCATTAATAATCATGTGATTATTCTTTCAGATCTTCAAACAGGAATTCAATTCACTGAACTTGGGTTATTACTTCTGATTACATAATGCAGGGCTTGGTTAATGTAGACAGTGTATAACTTTTAACTCTTTGTTACCGTTTGAATGGATATACAGTATAAAAATGTGGGCATTAAGAGGCAAGTCTAGACAGAGTGAGCAAATTTTCCAGTCAAACCAGGGCAAGTACGGCCCTTAAACTGTGGAATCCGCTTTCTAAACTTGTCAGCATGTGTTATTATGGAGCATGTGCACTAAGAGACGAGATCATGGGGGAACGATGAACAACATTTTGAAACTGTGTTTACCTGTAATTCTCATGTTCATTTCGTAGCGTTCAAGTTTTTCAGTTCATGTTTTCAAGCTTGTGATCAACAGTACAACCATTTTCACATAGACTCTCTTACCATAACAGATTCAAATTTGTTTTTAATTTTATTTATTTATTTATTTATTCATTCATTTATTTATTTATTTATTTTACTTATGATATTTCTGTCTCCAGGACAGTTGGGTAGCTTACATAAATACAATACATGTACACACACAAGTATAAAGATACTAAACAAACATATATTAATATACAAGCAATACACAGATTGAATGGATTAATTTACAGCTTACAGCACGAACGTAGTGAAAGCAAGTTAGGCCAGCCTACAGATTACACAGATTGCACAGATTACGCTCTGGGTACAAATGTTGCGTGGTCAAAACAGTTGCACATAATCAAATTATTAGAGGAATCTAGAAAGTACACTAGACTGGGATAAACTACATGATGTGTAAACACTAGGAACTACTCTTGAGCATTAAATGCAAACCACATGGGTTTCCCAACTCTTAGAGCAGCTAATCATACCTTTGCCTTTTCCTGCAAACAGACAAGAAGAGCAAAATTATTTCCTTTGGGGATTTCAGGGCACAAGCGAGCAATGTCATCTGTGCAATTCGACTGGTCATCACCCAGTCTTGGATGCCCGCCTGCCACAAATCTGAGTTTAGTGCTGCCATCCTTTTTCCCCTCATGACTTGTAACTTTATCACCTGAATAGAGACATAAAGAATATTACATGGCTGGGCAGAGATACAAAATTTCTCTTTGAGTGTTGAAAAATATTTCACGAGTGAGCGCAGCGAATAAGTGAAATATTTTTCAACATGAGAAGAGAAATTTTGTACCTCCAAGCGACCATGTAATTTTCTTTTTATTATATAAAATCCTCACAATACAACAAAAGATGCTTTACATGTATTCTTTATTTCAAAAACTAAGATTTTTGAAATAAAAATGATATCAAATGTGTGGATAAAAATGATATCACACATGTGCGGATACCATTTTTATAGATTTGCTACCACTTGGTATACAACTCAATTTTATATAATAAAAGAAATTATTAGCCTTTCAGCTACTTCTTAAGAGCAGTGATGGCCACCTAGTCACAGATCAGAATAGTAAAAAAGTCAGTTTTGGCTACTATGGTGTCAGTTTCTGCTTTTGCTAGCCATTTTGGCCGGTGAAAATTTCCAGCAATTATTATTTCAGCTGAGCTGCAAACACAAAAAGAAAGGAAAGACAATGTAAAAAAGGAAAGCATATTTTGAGAAATTTTCTGTTTTGGAAAAAATAGAATAGGTAATTACAAGGCTTAAAGGCAATAAGAAGAATCTTTTTTCAGCATTTTCTACATGAAGTAAATGCAAGAAAATCACAACTTGCTTCCTACTAATGATAAATGTCTTGAGCTCATTGTTTTATAAAACAAATTAAAGATACCATAATTAACTTAAGTTACAAATTTTGGCCACTGGGAATTTTCGTTTTGGCTGGTGTAATCAAACCTGCTGTTACCAGGCATTAGGTTAGCACATTTAAAAGTTGGTATGAAGCCTGAAACTTTTGAGGGGGAAAAAAGCACGAAATCTAGATCCTGAAATAACTGGCTTTTTTCCTACCCAGAAACTTCCACCATTTAGGGCCTGTTTCTTGAACTCTTGTAGAATAGACGTTTTTATAGATTTGGCAGGCATCGTAAATACTATTGCTCAGAGGAAGATATTATGGGATGCCCAGGGCTCAGTGGGGCAAATGCATGCATGTTGTGGGTGCAAGTTTGGTTCTTATTTTAAAATTCTCAAACTAATTTGATTTTTACATCCTTTGCTTCACACTATCATAATTTCCCTCGATTCCAAAATCATCATCTGGATCAATGATCATCTGTGACTGGAGTCCTGAGAAGGACTGTTGTTGGTGACTGACATTTCTACAACCTGTGCGGATGCCATCTTCAGAGTCAAGTGACTGATTTTAGTCAGTTGAAAATTCAAAAGCCCTGATGAGCGATTTGATTGGTCAATAGATGGAGTAGCCATTAATAATAATTTTATTTATCTGAGACGAAGGGAATGTAAAAAAATAAATCTGCTTTGAAAATTTTTTAACCAAAACCAAAGTTATACCCACAACAAGTAAGCATTGACTCCCAGGCATCCCATATTTATATATTTTTCCAGAAAATAGAATTCAATATGGCCACCATGTCGGTAAAAAAGTCTATCAATGTATTCATGACTCTTTCCTTAAAATTGAAGCAGTGCGATGAAGCACGTACCTTCTTTTTCTGATTCTGTCAGAATGTAATAGCCTTATTTCATGGTTAATGACACCAAACACAACAACACGCTAAAATTACAGGTCAATTTTGAACTTCTCTAACTCTGGTAATGAATCCATATTTTGACAGCAAAAATGTCTTTTAACCCTTTAATGCCCAACAGTGCCACTGATAGACTTTACTCTGGCTAATACCAGATAATATTACTCATCACTGCAGTACCCCTTGGGCAGGAAAGGTTAAAAGGCAGGATACCATAAATAAATTTCATACAAATCCTTCTAATCAGAATTATGCAAAATAATATCCATGAAATTAGAATGACATGAGAAGATTTACAATTCCAAGTTATGGACATCACATGTTCTTAACTGGCCTAATCTTTAGTTGGATGATTAAAAATGCTGGCAAATGTTGATAACCTCTTTATAGAGGCATTCTAGCAGTTCAAAG
Organism: Astreopora myriophthalma; assembly: GCA_014634185.1. NCBI lineage: Eukaryota > Metazoa > Cnidaria > Anthozoa > Scleractinia > Acroporidae > Astreopora > Astreopora myriophthalma. Next base: position 880,147 of record BLFK01000759.1, on the reverse strand, counting down.
TTGGCCAAAATCCCATATATTCACTGAAATTTTAGCTGTATTTGCCCCCTAACCAATATGGTGTAATTAACCATGAAAAGGTCTATGCCAAGAGGTACAGCTTTCCAAAGAAAACCAAATTATGTATGCCAAAAAGAAGAGCTGATTTCAAACCAACTATAAACTAATGGTCCCATGCATTACTCTAAAGTCTGTTCATTAGTGACCCTTAAGCACAATACCTACACATTTAATTTTAACACTTACCCTCAACTTATGTTTTATTGTGGCTATGCTACTGCACATGTAGGAAAATAAATACCATGTGACAAAAATACCCCGCCACTATTGTTAGAATTTAGCATGCTCTAGATGCTATTCTTGTTCAATGACATGCAAAAAAGTCGCAGGGTATTCAGCAGTCAAGCTAAAGACTTTTCTTTATATTTATATATATATATATATGTATAAATATATATAGATATATGTATATATCTATTTGTGGTCAAAAGTAGTTGAATTAACTCAGATTCGTCAGAATCCACGCTATGCATATTAAAAAAATATCAATGCACACGTGTACAATAAAAATATAAAGCTTGGCTGCTGTATATGATATGGCCAATAATGATATCAAAACAATGACTTGTGAGTTTTCATCAACAGGATAACAACTAGCACATCTTTCCGATGAAGGCGAGAAATCGCGCAAACATAGACAAACAGGTGGAAATAACATTGAAATCTTTGCATCAATGATTCAATTGACTGGTGCGAACCATTCAAACTTGTGAGTACGACCCACACAGCTGGGGCAGAAGCTGAATCATCGAGTTGGCAAAAAGATGACGCGATTTTTTTACGATCTTACCAAAAAGTAAACAAAAGACAACGAAACGTGAAAACAACTTCCTGAAAGTCTGCCTAAACGATAAATTATGCTCCCTTTCGCATCACTGTGCTGCATCAAATTACCTCCCGCCGCTGTTTCGTCGGCCTTTGCTTCTCTTCCGTGACTTCTTTCTTTCGTTTCATGCTGCGTTTCCCTTAGATTTTTTTCACCCTCGCCTAATGATTCAGAAAAGACAGCAGATTCGAAAGGAGAAAACTAACGCATCAAGAACAATGAATTAACGTGAGCAAATCCAACGTAACGGCTGCTTTGACACGAACAAAAAATGCTGGCGGTCAACTAACTTGTCTGCCCCTCTTGTCTGGGTTCTGTAGGTCTCTTAAATTGACTTTCCACTTTTGAATAACTTTGCTCTCTTTCTCGGTCATCTCCAATTCGAATATTTGCGGAATGGACCATACAACTTGCGGATAAAACAATTATTCCCAAAGATACGACTCCGTAAAACGTCGCCATCTTGGTTTTCGGCATAAGCCGGCCACCGCCGTAGACTGGAAACCATTAATTCAGCCAATGACAAAATGATACGTCCTTCTCGGACCCATATCATATTTCCGGTTTATACACCCAATCCATATTTTTCCATAAGTCACCGATTCGGAATAAGAGGTCAATGTTATTTTGGCACGATGTTTGTCAGTAGAACCTAGTCTAATAGCCTAACTTCCACGAGTCTCCTGTAGCTCAGTTGTAGGGCATCCGAACTACTAATCGGAAGGCCCATGGTGCTACCATTTTGCTAATTAGCAGATATGTTTCTGATACGAGATTGTGAAGAGGTATTGAATAAAAAAAAAAATAAAATAAAAAAAAGGAGGTCATAGACGGTTAGGAGAACTGGGATTTTTTTCTGAGTAGTATGCCCGCGTCATTTACAAATAAATTCATCATTTCAACGTTTTTATTGTTATTTAGCGACCTTTAGATTGTAGTACGAGTACGGCTACAGGTACAAGTTTGCACGTAGTTTTCCGTACTAAGCACAGGCATTAGGTTTCAAAGATGCACTTCTTCTAAGTGCGCGTGCTCAGAAAGGAAACTCCAGTCTCAAGGTCCTAAATGACTTGTAGCTCGTTGAATAATTAGCTACGTTGACAAGACTGCCGGCGTATTGAAAGTATATTAAGTTACATTCATACATATGTAGTTAGTCGCCTATGGAATAAACTCCCTGCACATATTAAAACATCAAGTAAGTGTAGTGACTTCACTCGTAACCTGAAGGCTTTTGACTTTAGCAAATTAGGGCCCAGCTGTCATTGTAACTCTTGTATATAGTTTTATTTCCATTTGTTTTTTAACAGTTTATGTAATTCTTACCCTAGTATCTTAGTATCTTAAGTAATTTTTATATCTCAATTAGACTCTATTTCTTTATTTTATTTATTCATTTTTTTTTGTTCTGTTCGTGATTTATTTTTAATATATTTCATATAGCTTTACTCATAGATAGTTTTATAGTCTTACGTTTTAAACATGAGCCTCTGGCTCGGGCAACTGGGCAACCATGCTTCACGTATGACAATAAACTTGATTGATTGATTGATTGATTGATTGATTGATTGATACATTAAATGAAACGTGAAAAATTTAGAATTTCTTTTGAAAACAATCATTCCTCTCAACGATACAATGATATAAAAAATTATTTTCCGTAAATGATAATTTTGACACCGGCGAGAACACCCCCCGCAAAGGTTATGGCTTCTAACTTGAAGAATAAATTAAATGGCGCATCTTCGATTCGCGCAAAAGTATTCACTTGAAGAACTTGTAAGCCTTTATAATTGTTGTTATTATTTTATTATTATTAACCTGAACTAACATTTACACAAATATAGAGTAACATATTTCGAATCTATAGACTAGCAGATAAGTTTTACATGCATTTACTAGGTAAGTTACCGCTGCTGTAAACTACTAGGCACACACAAACACACCCACCCACCTACACACACACACACACACACACACACACACACACACACACACACAAGAGACGGTCGACGAGAAAAGAAAATCTGGCTCATCAGATGCTCTAATTACTGCCGTGGAACCAAAAGCATACTCGGTGTAACAAGATACTCGATAGTATCACTGAAGAAGCAAATGAGACATGCTTTCCTCTGTTTCATAACAAAAACTTCAGATAGGAGAGTCACTCTTCCCAATCTTGAAAAGAAATTCATTAAAAGGTAATATTCTATTCAAAACTATATATTGAAATTCACGCGACGATGTATCGATAGCGCATTCAAAAGGGATTGATTAGATAGTACCCCAATCAAGCGAAGATCCTTTGGCAGCATAGTGTTCATCAAATTTCTTTTTCGCTGTTGGTGGCTTAGATATCTTTGAAATGAATATGTTCTAAATTTTCTTTGTCGATAATGTTTCTGCTGCTGAATACCTTGCTCCCTTGTAAGGTGTCGTTTTGGGCAGTACTTCACTTGCCTTGTTAGTCATCACCCTTTTCCACTCAGCCAAAAGAGAATGGTACAGGCTTTTAGGTAGAGAAGGTCCAAAACGTTTAATTCTAGTTCTGTTATACGTGGCTTTATACAAACTAATTCAAATAAATCTCCGACTTTGCAATGTCCCTTAGAGAATAATCTTTGATTGAATGCAGATTTGTCATCTATGCAGATATACTTGTTGTTCCAAATAATTTGGTTAACAATTTCATAAAGAGTAGATGGATTAGAGTTGCTTAAAGAGGCCCAAGCAATCAAACATTGCTTATAATATCGTGGGAGATCGAAAGGAAATTTCGAAAAGTTGAAGTTACAAAGAAATAACACTTAACCTCCGACTTTCTTTAAGTAGTGATTTAATATGCAGTTCCAAGAACATGGTGAATCATCATCCAGAAACTTCTGGATGCCATTAATCCTTTGTGTATCGATCATGGACTTTTAGGCCTCCATCATTAATATCATTAATCAGCGAAACACGTTTCACTTTATCTTTGCCTTTCCAAACAAAATTATACAATATTTTGTTGATATCTTTTATAAAGTCTTTGTTTGATTCAATTAGGCTCATCCGATATAAATTTTGGGAATGGCAAACGTTTTGATAATCTGTATTCTACCTAGTTGCTGCCGCAGTGAGTGAGCCTGAAGTGAACGAAAGAGGCAGCTCTCTAATCGGGAAATGGTCACATTACGGGGGCCTTGAACACGTTTTTGCGAAACGCAAGGAATTGTGGTAGCGGTAAGATCAAAAGCGCAAGGAATTGTGGTTAGCGCCAATGCAAGAATTAAGATGCGCGGTCTGCCCTCGTGCTTATTGGAGAGATTTAGCATCGCGTTTACGGCCAACGGCAAACGGCAGGCAGCTACTTGTCATAAAACCATGAAATTTCTCTTATTCTACAATTCTGATTTTGTATTCTGCTCTTAACATAGGCATTTTAATTTGTTTGTGGTGTATAATTTCTGGTAACACCTTTTGCATCCTCTTAGCAATGGCTTTGGTGCCTATTTTGGTGTCTACGTTAATCCGAGAAATTGGTCTCCAATTTTTGATTTGACGACGATAATTTTGATTTGACGACGGTCCTTTTTCTCTATAAGGACAATAACAGCTTGTTTCTGCGACTCTGATAACTCCCCATGTTTGTAAGAATTGTTTAAGCACTTCACTGACAAATCGCCAAGAAGTGGGCAAAAAGTTAATACGTAAAATTAATTCCACAGTAAGTCCATCATTTCCGGGTGTTGTATTATTTTGAAAATCTGACAAAACATTGAAACACTCGTTAAAAGTCAATTTTCCTTCGCAAAGCTCTTGCATAGACCGGGACAGTTTTGGTATTCGTCCCGTTTGTGAGAAGGGGTTTGATTGTCCATCATTTTCGACTTCGCCCTCCTCACTATAAAGTTCAGAATAAAACAAATGAAGCTCATCCATGATTACTTTCGAGTTGGTTGTATTTATGCTATCTTTAAGTTCAAGTTTCCGAATTGTACTTTTAGACTTGTTGTTTTCAAGATTTAAGAAATACTTGTTGTTTTTCTCTCCGTATTCATACCAATTGATCCGAGAGCAAACAATTGCACCTCTTGTAATATACTCGTATTCCCTTTGATACGCTGTTTTCAAATGTTCAGTGTGGTCAAGGCCTTACAAAGAGATGTAGAGAAGACATATGAGCCTTTATTATGCTAATTTTTAGATACCATCAAACTCAAATCTTCACATTATTTTATTCACTTTGCCTTGAGAATGGTGTCACGATGACGCCGAAACGTCGGCTCTTAGCTTTTGTATTCGCTTGTTTATGTTTTAAAAAGTCTGGCATTATTGACTAAGAGAATAACCATCAGATGAGAAATTGCTACTACATGTGCTTTACACAGAACTAAGTACAGTCAACGGTCACTTTGCAACTCTTACGGAATTAGTATGGACATAACCCCAGTTCACTCTTACAGACTCGTTGCAGACACTTTTTAGTCGTGAATGCGCGCATGCACAATGAACGAATTATCGTTGTCTGCTGGAGAGTGGAGGAATTTTGGTGTAAACTCCCTGGGTAACCTAGCCATTTTAGCGATTTGTATGAGTGCCGCACATGGTTATCTGTTTTGCTCAAACAAAATCTTTTTCGTGTTCTATCAGTTTAGAATTTTTGAAAGTAATAGATGCTTTGTTCGTTTTTTTATTTTTTCTGATTTTTTTTCTTTGTAGTTATTACTCTGTTATCAGTTAAAATATTAGCCATGTTTCAGCTACCACTTCAATAATTTCGACAGATGTCATTCTAAGCTAGATAGTTTAAAACAAAATCGTCATTTCCCAGCTAAAAGTTAAGACTTCAGCCAATTCTCAGCTATCAGCCATTACGAACCTCTAGCTACTGTAACACCACATTCACGACTTGCCTCATAGAGCCCTTTGATTGTGATCCTCATTCTCGTTCCCAGAGCCCATCGCTTCCCTTAGCCGACTGGACCGGCGGGAAGGCTCCGCCGGCTAAGAGAAACGATGGGCTCTGGAAACCAGAATGTGTGATCCTATGTTCCATTGCACAGACATGTCCTCTGACATGATGTGATATGATGGGCCAATCACATATTGCATTCTATCTTGGCCTACGCGAAGACTGGTAAAGAGACTCCGTTGCAGTTTGGTCTTCTAGTAAAATTGGTTTTTGAGGGGGCTAAGGAAAGTGGAATAGTGGGGTTTAGGCTAGGTTAGGGTTAGGGTTAGGCTACATCTCTTCCTCGGTACATTGATCAATGGAGATACGATGACAACGCATTTTCATTTGGCATTTTCTTTGCATGTAATGATTTTGTCTTCTCTTTTTGTATTAATTGTCTAGCAGATTATGTATATGTATATGTTTTCCCATACTTATTATTTTAAGTTGCATATATTTTAACTCTACACGGCCTAGATTAGCTATGCTATTTGCGGTGTGCAGTTACCTCTCTTTGATTACTTTACTCAAAAATAATAAATAAAGTGTGTGAAAATGTGTATTGGTAGAAAGAAAAACGTTTATCATTGGTCACAAGGTGAGAAGACACATCAGCCATGGAAGAGCAAACTGCAAACTAACATTTTTATTCGCGCCCAGGCCTAAGGCCGCGCACGAGTCTAAATCTGCGCCTCGGTCGTGTTCTGTCGACGGAAATGTTAGTCCCGGCGCTTTTGCGCAAGCGCTAACGACAAAATTCCAGTGTTTTTGTAATCTCGACTCCAGAGCTCTTCCCTTTTGCCTTGCAGACTTAACAAGATCTTAAGATCTGCGCTTAGGTAACGAGAATGACGTTTTCCGCCTAGCAGAAGACCTGTGAACAAACTGAAACTGAAACGTGAGTCACTGAAAAACAGAATGTTGTGTTGAAAAGGATTTTGTAAAGTAACCTTCCGGGTTGGGTCGTTCGAAACAGAGTTAGCGCTAACCCTGGGTTGTCTCATTAAAACCTATAGGTTGTCATATGGCTAACCTTGCTGCGAACGACTCGGCCCTGAACTTCATTTTTACGTAAAGTAAGCTTTAAGATTGATACTCTTGTCTTTTTCAACGTCAACACATTTGGTGAAAAAAATTCATCAGTTGGCGCAGAGGGTCAATAATATGGGCCACGTGGATTATTTGTGTCACAATAAAGTGAGATAAAATCACGCAAAGGGATTTTGTCCATGTGAAGAGGGTTTTTTTTCCCCTTAAAGTGAAAAAGCTTTTGCGACCAATTTTGCAGATTAGGTCTTCATGTTTTACCGGTGGCTAGCGTTTTAGAGCGAAATCACAGTTATTGTTTCACAATTGATGTAAGGAGGGTAGCTAAAGGTGGAAATCTCACTAAAATCAATTTAGATCCGTTGAAAAAGTAGACGCCCAACAAGGAATGCAACATTGTCATGAGGTAACTTGATTTCATTGTGAACTAATTGTGATTTCGGTCTTGATACGCGACCCGATTTCTCCCTGCGCAGACCAAATGACTAAAACTGAAAAAGCCAGTAGCGGTACCTCTGAGCGTTCTATCATGACGATAACCTCCCAGATTTCGGCCCGCGGATCGCTTATACCAGCCCTGAGTTGTTCTTCCTTCGCCAGTTTTCGGATACCCGATAGGCAGTAAGGAAGAGAAATGTCGGCCCCTAGACCATATGTGACAGATCCATTTCGTACTCGTAGCTCAGTCGCGCTGACTGCCCTCCACAACCCAACTTGCCTTGTCGGGGACAAGGGTATACGAAAGCAGTAAAGAGGCTCTCGGGGCTGGTATAGGTGAATATAAGCGAACCTGAGGCCGAAATCTCCAGATTTACCGCCGCTTGTAAGCTTTTAGCCTGGTCATGCGCAAATGCCCTACCATTTAGAATAAGGGAGGTGCATACCCGTCAATATAAAAAACCACTGTACAGTTTCGGCGCATACAAATTGCTACGGAATTTTCTCCGGTATTCACTCCTCTTGCTCCTTCCGACCGAATCGTCGGTTTGTTAGCAGATGTCGATTACTGCCTGCGCTTTGACTATCTGAATAATGCTATCCGGCTTTTGTCGGCGTTTTATAATCATTATATATATTTCTTCCAAAAGAGGCTGGAAAACCCGCTTGTTATATAAGAAATATAACATTTGCCAGTATGGCGTTGCTGTTACCAGTGTTGTTTTCGTTGTCCTTATAGCTCATGAAAGCTAAATGCGTGACATACCCAACTAGAACTTTTCAATTTTACTCAAAGCCCACCACCAATGAAAGGCTTGACGTGATCTATATATAAAGTTTGCTCATAATTTAATTTGCACATTAGTGTTAGAACTGCCTTGTTTTGTGTGAGGAAGAAAATCCATGGTACCGGTAATGCTGATTTGAGATTGCTTTGGGCCCAATTTTTTTTTCGTTACAGTTTCACAGGAATAGCGTCAATATTGCGACAAAAATGATGAATATTTTCGCGGAGCGATGAAATATTCAAAGTATATTCTTCTATAAAACAATATATTTAAGACTCCCCGAACTCAAAATAGAAAGAGTCTAATTATAGAAACGACGAGCATAAAATTAGAATCAGGTAATTAAAAATTTAGCAGCGTTAGAGTGCCCAGCTGGTATTGTGGTGAAACAGGAATAATTTCAACACAATGAATTGCCATAACAACTGGTAAACTTAAAGAGAAACAGGTGGTACCTGAAAACTCACTCCAGCTTCTTCGCGCATATATTGTATATTGGTTTTATTTTTAATTTGCGTAACTAATTGCGTGACATATTTGACCAGCGAAATTATCACCAATAGACCCTTTTACCGATACGGCGACTATATCCAATTGTATTGTTCGGAAAAAGATATTATGGGATGCCCAGGGGGCAAATTCGCACACAACGTGGGTATAGATCGTTTTCACCGTGACTTCATCAAATTCTAAAATCAAAATCGTGAGGTTTTCTGAATTTTTAGCTGCAGCACCTTGAAGATAATCTCGAACTAAATCTTTTTACAAGTTTCCAGAGCCGTAGCATATTTCGTTTTCAAAATACGGCATTTTCAATTTCCGAATTCTCACCTTGCGTGACAACAAAATAGCGGCTGTCTGGTTGGATAGAAAGGCTCTCCTTATAATTTTCAACAATTTAAACGTTTCCAGTATTAGAAGATTGTGTTTATGCATATGTATACCAGCTCACGAGTGAGAAGAAAGCATTTTCATTGCAAAGTGAATTCCAGATGTTTTCGTTGATTTCCGGCGGCCATATTTGTTTACAACATCCATACCCAGATATGACGCTGCCATATAAAGTTCTTTTAAGTTGCGTGCAACGTTTCGGCGAATAACTAAAAAATGGTGTACCACACAGACTTGAAACATTGAGAAGTTGTTTATGTAATCGTCTTTGATAAAATTTAATTTTCCTGGCTTTTTTCCTTGAACGGTTAAAATTTTATTGTTGTGGCGTGACAGTGACAACGATCTGTAAATTTGGTTTTAGTTCAATCAGTTTCAATTTTCGTATTTCCTGTGTCTCAGATTAATTATGGCGTGAAACAAATGATGTAAAAATCAAAGTGGCCTGAAAATTTTCAAAGGAAAACTAAATTTATACCCACAACATGTATGAATTTGACCCCCTGGGCATCCCATAATATCTTTCGCAGAACAATAGAATCCAAGATGGTCGCCGTAAGGTCTATCCAATGTGTTGTAAACAGAAATTATACAGTATTAAGTATTACTTAAGTCGGTTTTAGAATGTTCTGGAAACCTCTACCCTCGGTATAGAAGCAGGTGACTGCAAACGGGACAGTTATAAGACAAGAGCTTAGAAGACTGTGAATTGAACCTAAGCGTATAAAGTTACCGCTGTGAAACTGCGCACATGTTTGTTACTGTTCCCTGCGATCCAGTTGGCCAGTAGCGATAGTCTCCCCAAAACATCGAACGCGTAAAACATTGAATAAGTAAAAATAAATGAACGAATTAATAGATTAATAATGGCTTATTGTACTTTGCGAAACGAAATGGAACGAAATGGAAAATCTGTACTTTGCGAAATGAAAAATCTTTACTTTATGGAAATTCAGTTCATCGTGAAACCGTGACAAGCTAAGGCGTCACTTGACCGTTTGCGATACAGCAGACGTGTTTCATCCAGAAATGTCACGCAATTATCTTGAACAACTGGTGATGGCCGTTCACTTTTCCGAAGCTTGAGAGAGGGAAATTTGAACGCCATGAGGATAAACACGGCTAAACCTTAGAAATTTCAACTTTCCCGTAAATGAGCCCCGGCCCCCGGCTGGCAAACGTAAACAACGTGACTTTTTTACCTTAACCATATAAGGGAAGCCAGGACAGAAATGTCGACGTCAGATCACGCAACAACTCGCACGCTTTGACCATTACATTCAGTAATTTCATTTTATTTCATGTTCGAAATACAGTCAGGAAACTGAATGCAAAATCCAGCACAAATACTGAGCTGTTTGGTTGGATTCATTAATTGCGTGACATCGGTTGAACCGCGTCTCCTGTGTCGCAAGCAAGTCAAGTGTTAAGTGACACCTTAGCTTGTCACGGCTTCACGATGACTAACTACAGATTTTCCATTTCGCAAAGTACAGATTTTCCATTTCGTTCCATTTCGTTTCGCAAAGTACAATAAGCCGTTAATAAGTAAATGAACACATACATAAATTAATTAATCAATCAATTAATCAAACAGACAAATGAATGAATGAATCAATCAATCAATCAAGGAAGAAAGGACTTCTGCACGTTGTTCGCAATTCCCTGCAAGATTAGAGCGGTTTTCATTCGACTGTCGGAAGTAATTTCGCGACCATAGCGATTGCATTGGCTATGGTCAATTGAAAATCGCTCTATATGTAAACTATGAAACCACATTTCTCTGCCTTCACAGTGAGATGTAGTCGCACGTCATCAACTTGGAAGAAAACAGATGATCTGAATGAAATTTATAAAATCACATCAATAAGAAACAGCGTACCGTATAAAACCACATTTCTTACTTCAGCCTTGGAGAAGTTTGAGTTGCTCCAACGCGAACAACAATTCTCCCTCTCCCTTCCCCACCGTTCATTTACGACTGCAACTCCGTCGACTACTTTGTTATAGGCTGTTACACAACGTTGAAAGAGGGATAAAGTCAATCTTTGTGCCTCAAATGGTTTCAGATTTTTTTTTTTGACATTGGGCATGCGATGTCGTCTCTTGCATTATTATTCAAATTGTTTAGCGCTCTTGGAGCGTACGTAACCAAGGCCTTGGAGGAAAAAAGAAACATTTTTCAAGCTTACACGTATCTCTGAAAAGCTGTCTCTACAAAACTTTGCTTTTCTTCTCCTTTTGCTGCTACTACTAACACTACTAATACTACTTCTACTACTACTGCTACTCAGCTGCTGCTATTCTTATTGAGTTGTTCGGCATCCGAAACACAGTTCGTGCAACACCACGCCAGGAGCGTCAGTCCATTCTCACTGCCTATATACATATGTTAGCGGTAACATCATGCTGGATATCCTTGACGGCGATGCAATACAATCGATTTGGGCAGTTTCTTTCCATCCTCTAGCCAGGCAAGGCTGTCTCAAGCATGACTTCATCTTTTGCACGAAAACAATGACTAGAAAAGCATGTTCTTTTACGAGCTCCGTTGGTGGAGACGGGTGGTATGACTCCATGTACTTCTGCCTTTGTTTTATGTTCACACCAGTCTAACCAGGAACTGCTGGGCTATATATGTGCCAGCAAGTAAGAACAGTTCCCTGGTTTCCTTATGTTTTCACTTTCATTTCCATGACAGCATGAATTTGAAAGCTTGTCTAAATAAATAACTACTTTAGATTATAAACATACAGTTCTCATTACATCTATAAATACAACTCACTTTTAATATAGAAATTGCGCAAGCTATAAATGCTACAACCTTCTCTGGAAATAGATTTCACTAGTCTCAAACGGTTTAAAACTACGGTTTTTCAGCAAACCGTCTAACATTCATGACTAAAAGCTGCAAATGGAGGCAGGCCAAAAAGTCACATTTTTTCTTTGGTTTAAGCGAAACGAAAAGAGGGAAAAGTAGTTAAATGTCTTCCGGAAAAAATTGTATACAAAACATATATTTTGCAATAATTCCGGGTTCAAGATGTACATCATATTTGCAGGCGTAAGGCAGCCTGAAGTGCTCCTAATCGAAGCTTTTATGTTTGATGGATGGACTTGTGGCAATTGTTTGCAAATCTACAATTTAAAATTCAAATTTAAAGTTCTATATTTAGCGCGTGTGGTTCAAACAAAAAGAAAACCGAAATGGAGATGAAGACATAGCTTTTTTTATGATGAAATAGAACGTTACAAACCATTATATAACAGATGAAGTCGTGCGTATTCACAAAAATCCAAAACACTGACCCCAGCAGCACTGAGTTTCGCAATCGCTCCCGGAGTACCCGACTCAATTGAGCGCTTACTAAACAAAAGCCGTGATATTTTTGCTAACTGTCATGATTATGTAGGTTACGCTATTGATATTTTAATTTTTTTGTTCTCTAGGTTTATTTTTAGAATCCTGTGTAAATTCGTTGCTCAAGTGTCATTTAGTCGGATCAAGCTTTCTGTCTTGGAGAATGACTAAAAATGTCCAACCGGCAAACGAGTTTTAAAAATATTAACGGATGATTGATTTTATGGGCTTCAAGCATTTTTAGGAAGACAAAAATGACCTTAAACCCTTTTTTTAAACATAATTTCGATGTTTAATCGAAAGACAGGGAACGCCCAAGCGACCTGACCATCCTTATCAACGCGAGATATTAAAAGGTCAACAAGGAGATCCCATATTTTATCTTGTAGTTCATCGTGACTTAGTAAAAAGCGATTTATGTTGAGAAAAAAGCATACGCTTTGTGGTATTTCATTTTTCAGACGGAAGTTCGAACTTTAATGAAATATGATTTTTTTTCTTCAGTAAACTGAGTTGGCCATGGCTTGAGGTTCTCCGCCTCTGCCCCTCATTGGTGAATGACCTATGGTCTTTGCGGTCTTTTATAACAATTCTTACTTTCCCTGGGTATTAAAGAATCGTCAGCTCTTTTGAGAGTGTGTTGCTTACATGGTTCTTTTGAGGCTAACAGCGACTATAACGAGAACGTAGCAAAACAAATACAACCGACTCTAAGCTGATGCATGGATCCAAAAAAAAAGACACGAGCGCACAAGAGTAATTGCGGTAGTTTCTAGATGCGGTTGGTTTCCTAGCTTTTCACAGATCTGCCCCTTTTCCGTAAAACACTTAAAACCGGTAGACTGCCTTGCATATAGCATCAAAACGTGGAGAAAACGTTATTTATCTCCAACCTCTTAGCTTTTTTACAAGCGCATTGGCAAGCTGTCATCCAATCATCACTATTCAGAAGCGAAAACAATTATGTATTGCATGCATGTTTCTTCCCGAGCGGTTTATCTCCTTGTTGGCTCAATCGATCGTTTGCCAAACAGACCGAGACCACAACGGTATGCCAGTGACCCAACACGGAAGCATCACAGGAAAAGGCCGTTACGATGTCAAAAGCTAGTCTTCGTACATCAACAGTAGCAATAATATAACGGCACTCTCAATCGACGTTTTCTTAATGAGGTTAGCCCCCGCACAGTGCCGTAGCTATAGACTGGCTGGCTGACCTGAATTAAGGAGGTTGTATATCAGATGTCTAGAGTACGGAAAGAGACCGAGCGATCCCACGAAAACTCCCGACTGGAAAGGGGCGATGACCTTCTGTATCTAGTTCTCGAGCTACAGACTAAGTAATCTTGGTTTACCTGGCCTTCATAATTGTTTAAAGTCGAGTTTTCAAGGGTGACCCCCACCCCTTACTGTTGGCTACCTTCCTGCCGGGCCCCATCTGAAGATCTGGAATCACCGCTGTCTTCACCGATTCTGGCTTTGAAGTCCGATACTAACCCTTTGTCAGGCCTTTTTACGCACCGGTAATGTTATGTTAAACTTCTATTTTTTCCCGCAATAATTAAGCCCCGCCGAAGTCATCGCATGTTCCCGCCAGTGTTATCTTTTAACTGACTTTCGAAGGGTGGATAGCATATCCGTTACAAAGAAAGATTTACGTTTGCAAAGACAAATGGGTGACAAATGTATGTGGTTGGAAGCTCCTGATGAAATCCATCTCCTCTGTATAAAAGGCTAGGTTATGTGAGAGGGTTGCCCTTAGCGTTTGTTTTCCGTTTAGCTTGAAACTGAAGGTTTATCGACACCTATTTGCAGACTTAGGTGAAAAGGTAGGCCGGATTG